>JARSSU010040395.1:0-11492 GCA_029619165.1 Eurosta solidaginis
ACGTAGAACCTCTTGTCTGCCAAAACCAAGTCTGGGAATGCCTGTATAGTATTTGCGTTCATATGGCAGGATGGAAGATTCCCAGTGAGTTTAGCTAGGACGAGAACGGGTGTAGTCAGGCTGAAGCAGGAATCCACTGGTGAACGTAATTCGATTTTGGACGCTTCTTTCACCTGCGCTGACACCGCATTTGTGATGCCTGAAACTTGGGCATGCATTTTCCTCGCTGGCAAATTGATTCTGCGTTTCAGTCTTTCTGTTATAAAGGAACATTCAGACCCAGAATAAATTAATGCCCGCGCGGAGAAGTCGGTACCAATAGCACGCCTGTGCTGGAATTGGCATGGCAGGATTTGACATTCTGGTTCGTAGAGGAAGGTGGTTGTACCGATTCCTGTCTTTTCCGTGCCTGTACCGAAGTTGATGGGGTATTATCCTCATCTTTGAAAGGGTTGCGCACCGCCGGTTGCTGAAGTGTGTCCGCATGCAGGAGCGTGTGGTGACGAGAGTGGCATTTGGAACAGTTGTACGAACTGGTGCACCTCGTCACTGTGTGTCCTGGGGATAAACAGTTCAGGCAGCCATTTGTGGATTTAACGAATTTAATCCTTTCTACCGGGTTTAAATCGCAAAAACGTGAACAGTTGCGTAATCTGTGCTCCGTATATTTGCACATTTTACACATTGATTTTGTTGTTTGCTTGGTTACTTTTGTTTGAAAAGCACCAAGTCTTTTTGTAGGGGTTTCTGTCGACTGGCGCGACGTGTTTGACTTTTGCACTTTAGAAGTGGCATTCCCTGTAAAACCAGACACGGTTTCAAGTGTCTGAAAACGATTTGACAAGAATTTGTCCATATCCTCCCACTTGGATATGTCCGTTTTGTGGTCAATGCTCTGCTCCCATAGAGCCAACGTATTTTCTGTTAGTTTTGCGAGCAAAAATATGTGATGATCACATCCCAATTTGAAACATCAATCTGATGGGTTTTTAATGATGCTAAACAATTATTTATGTCGCGCTGTAAGCTTTTGATTGAGCTGCCGCACTATCTATCTTTTTTAGATTAAATAAAATTTGTAGTTGTGAGTTCACGAGAATCCGCTTATTCTTGTATCTCTCACATAGGTTTTTCCAGGCTGTTTCGAGCCTTCATTTGTCAAGGGACATTTCTTGACGATGTCCTTTGCCTCACCTTGAGTTTTTTGATTGAGGTGGAACAACTTTTCTACCGGGCTTAGGCGACTGTTGTTCTTGTAGATGGCCGTGAACAGGTCACGAAACGTTGGCCAAGGCAGGTAGTCGCGCGCGCGCTCTCCCTCAGGACGAAGCTCACCATCTTTTTCCTGCTTCAATTTCGATTGAAGTTCACCCATGTTAGACATGCATCGCAGGAATACGGCATATGCCGCTTTATGCTTGATCTTGACCGCTGCAATTTTCTTTGCGTCAAGCGTGTCGGAGTCAAGTAACTCATCGAGGGCGGCCTCTGCTTTTTCCCGCTTAGCTTGCAACTTTTTCTGCTGTATTGCAAGAGTGTGTACTGTGTGCAGAGCCGCATTGATATCATTAAAATCGGTCTCGAATTCGATTATTCGATCGGCCAGTCTAATGTAAGAGTCCATGTTCATGGTTGAAAAGTAGAGAGCGGATTAACCAAGGGATATAAAACTTGAAAACCTGAATTATTAAAATTACGCAAAATTGATTTCTTACTTTTAATTTGTTTATTTTTTCTGTCACTGCAGCTATTTCTTACCGAAAAAGCAGGGAGAAGGGGAAAACAACAACAGTGTCTTTGACGAAAATAAAGGGGGCCACTCGCCACTCAAACATTTAACTTTATTATAACTAAGTGCGCGCGCTGATATAACAACTCGACGAAAAGTGTAAAAACTCAGTGAAAACTGTTGTAAAAAACTGTGTCGATTGAATTAGTGAAAATTAAAGTGCTTGAAAAAAATGAAAATTGCCACAGCCGTATGGCGTGAGATTTTAATATGAATGTGAGGTTGTGTGCACCTCTTCCTTGTGCTGTGTCCGGAGAGCCTTACCGCAGGTGGGGGGACAGACCAGATAGTCACAAGGAATCTTAAACGACGTTAATGCAACGCGTTTGCAGTTATTTTCCTTTTTGGCACTACACAGTTTTTTCACACCTTTCGCGGTTAATTACAATCACGTATGGCAATTTAAATCGATTTTTCGCACTTTTATTTATTATTTTAACCAAAAAAATGTGGCAAGAAATATTGCACTTACTTTGAACTTTTTGGTGATTTGTATGGTGCTGATGAGATGATGTGACAGTTTATGGTGCTGCAGTGGTTTCCGCTGGCTTTAGCCTGCTTAGTGTCTTGACGCTGATGTGAAAAAATTAATATAACCATACAAATTTTGTGGTATAGTTCTTGATAGACAAATAACTTCTCGAATTTTGTGGTTGTTATGTGATTTGTGGACTGTAATAGGTGCCTTAATTCCTTTCTCGGGGAGACAGGACCAAATGTTCGGCCGGGGAGCGTCTGATCCTAGCGAGAAGTGGGCGCACCGGGGTCGATCTCAGCGGAAATTAGCGGGATGGAATAAAATAAGAGAATACGAGATTTCTCGTTATAATAGATATGATTTATTGGGTAAATGTAAAAATAGCAAAGGTTACAATATTACCTGAATAAACGCAAACAATTATGGCAGAGATCGCTGGCGGCAGATGTGAACAGGATGGCTGTTAGAATCCAAGAGGCAGGTTGTATTGAAATCTACAACCGTTGACCCGCAAAATCCTCCGTTTTGGAGGGGAAAGGCACCCACACATCAACCGCGACATGCATATGCATGAGTGCTGACAAAAAGCACACATACACGTGCATGTACATGCATGAGGGTGATGGTGTGGGTGGTTATAAATTAAGTCGAGTATCGAGTATCGATTTGCAGAGTTGCATCCTGCCTAAACAGCGGATCTAATGCCGGCAGTAAAAGTAATAATTTATGCATCGGAACACGAAATCAAATACTTTGTGAAATTTCCTAAACTTAGTGAATCTTGTAACTTAGTTAAGATATACCCCGTTATATATAGCGGTTCATTTTTAAATTTAGAAACTAATATTATGGGTAGGTGTATTGAAGCTTTGAAAGCGCTTACCGCATGCCAATCAGCCGCAGACATGCTAGTGTGCATCGAATCCGTAGACTCGCCATGTATAACTGCATTACTGAGCAATAATACAGCAACATGTCAAACAAAAACAGCCGTCGGAATACCCAAAATACAGCATGTTGATGATGGTCTCGTGATAGTCAACGAAGCCTCGGCTGATGTGCGAGAAGATGGTAAAACTACAATGACACTAGTGAAAGGAACCTACTTGATTAACTTTAAAAACAGTTTATTGGTTAATGGCCCAAAGTTTGAAACCAGCCAAAGCCCAACACATATCGTTGAGCCGCGAAAAAAGATATCGATAAACATCTCCGACCATAAAGAGCCCCTTACTATTGAGTATTTCAACAACCTTCATATAATCAACACTAAAAGGCTAAATCATATCGCAGTCGAAGCAGAGCAGAAAAATGCCGTAACCTGGCTATGGCTTGCACTTACGTTAATTTCAATATGTTTCATTACATTTCTCCTGATTAAACTAAAAAAAAACCTACGGAGGAGGGCGTTCCATTAGTGTGGAGGACATGCAAATAGCTACAATTAACGCCATAAAACAAGTCAACCGAAACAGGGACGTCTCAGTTTAAGAGGGGAGAAGTTAGCAACGCTTTTCTTCTCACGCCCAAAATTGCTGATGATAAGTCTACCATTGAAAGTGTGATTTGATACTTCCTATCGCTGGCTACTAGCACTAACTTTACAACATTATTCTCACGCCTAAACTGCTGACGATATGTCTACCATTGGGCGTGTGACCAAACACTCCACATAGCCTCTATAAGCTTTAACTTAACAACAATAATATAGACTAAACCCGAAACTCACTTCCGTTCACTCCAACGCGCAACAATAAGAATTCTCAAGCACCAAATTACAGCTACAGTGACAACAACAACATCGGTTAACATTAGCGGCTAAGCGCAAGCAGTTAGGTAAGGTTAGAGCTAAGTTATATTGTTAGAATTAATTCATTCTATAAAGAATCGTAATAAAGAGCACACGGCTGAGTATAATAAGTGTTGCGTATTTTATTTACTTATATCTTGGAATACCGTTGATCACAATATTGTCCCCGTATCATCCAAGATGCATAACAATGACTTTTTGGATGGAATTTGTGATCTTTTCCTTAATCAGATAAAATTCTTCCCGAATAAGTATGGAAAATTCTTAAAATTAGCACTTGTTGGCGACATATCTAAATTCTCTATAAATCGGTGTGAACCTCTTGTTTTGCCGGAAGACGTTTACCGTCCTTCTCTTGTGATAACTTACGAAATCATAAGCAACGAAGTCGGCTGCACTAACAAAACACGTGTCTCTACCAGGTGCTTTGATTTTTCCAAAACTAATTTTAACCATTTAAATAAAGAGCTTTCTGAGATAACGTGGCTTCGATATAAAGAGGATGTAGAGCAAAACTTTTTACATTTTAATAAAACCATTTATACTTTATGCCTAAACGCACATGCTCGTACACTGAACCAGTGCAAGCCTGGTTTACTAAAGAGCTAAAAGCTTTAAAAAATAAGAAATCACGTTTATTCAAATTATTTAAGAGAACCGGGTTTCCTTCTTCGCTCAATTCTTTCACTCTAATTACTCTGCTGTGGTTGATTCATCACCTACAAATTATCCATATGAGCTCCATTCTAGTAACTCAATATATGCTCCATTTTTGTTGCCTGAAGATGTTCTATTACATCTAAAGACCCTAAAAGAATCCTTCAGATACGGTCCCGATTTGATCCCAACATGTTTTCTTAAAAAATGTGCGGAATACATTTACCAGCCCCTTACTGATCTGGTTAACCTCTCTTTAGAAAACGGCATTTTCCCGACGGCTTGGAAGAAATCTTTTCTTATCCCACTCCATAAAAAAGGAAGCAAGTCGGCTATTGAAAACTATCGTGGAATAGCAAATTTCTCCGCTATCCCTAAGCTTTTTGAAGCAATCGTTACTTATCACCTTAGATTTTCCATTTCTGCATTGATAGATAGTTCTCAGCATGGCTTTTGTACAGCCAAATCAAACACAACCAATTTGCTTGAATGTACAACTCACGTCTTTAATGGGTTTAGAAACAATCATCATACCGACGTTATATACACTGCTTTCAGCAAAGCATTCGACAAAGTACGCCACTCATTACTTGTTTATAAACTCGAATTGCTTGGCTTTCCACCTGGCCTAACTGGCTGAATCTCCTCCTATCTTTGCGGTAGAACTCAAAGAGTCATTTTTATAAACATTTGTTCGAATGTCATCGATGTTCCCTCCGGTGTGCCTCAGGGCAGCCATCTCGGTCCTATTCTGCTTTTGCTCTTTATAAACGATATTTCCACAATTAGAAAATATTCTAAAATTTTAATGTATGCCGACGACGACGTAAACTTAGTTACGTCCCATACGCGTCGAGTTGAAGCAGTACGGGAGGGAGAAGAAAGAAGAAAGAAAGAAATAAAAATACGATAAATTTTTGGAAATTTTTTTGAAAAGAATTATAGAAGAGAAAAAAGAAACAAGAATATTATTATTATGTTTATGAAAAGTGGGAGAGAATTAATTATAGAAAAAAGATAAGAGAACGCGGTGAAAGGAAAAAAGAATGCCAGGTACAATGAGAGGATTAGATATTGTTAAGTACACGCGAGCCAGAAACGTACCGTTTCGTGTTTTTGTTTTTTTTCTGTATTGATTTTGTTTCGTCGGCAACGGTAAGACCACCGTTGCAGCTCGGTTTTATTTTCGTTTCCGTGTGTGATTGTTGTTCTTTTTGAAGGTGTTCGTGGACTGTTCTCTTTCTTTGGAAGAAAGACGTTTAAGACGCCACGTTGAAAACGACAGTTAAGTAACCGTTTCACAAAGAGCAATGTTGTTTTGTTTGTAACGGAACCGCCGTGTTCGTTTAGATGGTTTTTTTTGATGTTCTGGTGTTAATAGAGAACAGCACAGTTTTGAAGAGTGGAGTCAAGGGACCGCGCGTTCGTTTTTTTTTCTCGGTTTCCGTTTTTTTTAATCGTTTACTTAGTTTTGATAGATACCGTTGCTTTAGTGTTTTTGTGCCTGTTGTTTGAGTAGAGAACGATTTCTGTTTCGCGGTTTTGTTTTTTTTTCGGTTTGTTTTGTTCGTGTTTTTTTTTGAAAGAAGCCGTTTTTTGTCCTTTTGAAGAGTAGGATTATTTTAAGATATTTGTTTTTTTTTTTTTGAATGGCTGGTTTGTCGACATTTTTTTGTCCTTTTTTTTTGTTTTTTGTTTTGTAATTTTTTTTTTTTTTTTTTCTTGTTGACTTGTTTTTCGTTTTTGACGATAAAACGCCCGGCGTAGTTGTTTTTGTGAAGAACCGTGTACGGTCGGTAGATGATTACCTTCGGTTTTCAACGTTTGAACGTATGATAAAGAGACCGTCTTGTCCGGTTTTTTTCGTATTAAAAACAAACCAAAGACGGTATTTTAGAAAGAAGAAAAAATGCCTTTGTTAGAATTAGAATCGTTTTTTGTACCAAGGAGCTGTTCAGCGTTGAGATATTCGTTTAATGTTCTTGTTCCGCGTTTGGTGTCGGTTTTTTGATTTTTTTGAAGATCTGTTTCTGCTGTTTTAAGAAAACGGTTTTACGCAACACCCAACAGTCTGTTGTTTTTGTAACGTATACCGTCTTTCCGAGAAAGAAAACGTAAGAACTTTGTGAAGATTGAAAAGAAACGTTTTAACGAGAGAGTGAAGGAAAGAAAAGACAGAAGAAAAGAAAAAAAAGAAGAAAACGTTCTGTTACCGAAAGAACGTTTTCACGCGCCCACACACGACATCAAGAAAAACCCTAAGTATCACACGTTACCCAGCGTTTTATCTATTTTTGTATTATTTCTTGTTTTTTGTAAAGAATTTTTGCAATAGAAGTTATGTCAAAGTTTATGATTTTTAAAGAAAATTTTGTTTGTTTTTGAAAAGAAAGACGTGGTTCGAATGAATTTTGCATTGTTTTTTGTTTTTTTTGTTTGTAAGATGAACGGTTTTTTTTGATTTTTGAAGAAAACCGTAATGTTAAATTGAAGAGATTTTGAAAGAATGAAAGCACCCGAGAAGAAAAAGTTTTTGATTGAAGAGAAGAGAAAAGAAAAAGCGACACTACGAGGTTTATTTATTAAAAGAATTTTTGATTTTGAAGAAAAAAGAGAGAACGTTTTTTTGTATTTGATTTTGATTTTTTGAGAAGCAGGGTTTTTCGTGACATCGTCTTTTGGTCGTTTTTTGATTTTAGAAATTTGATAGAATTTGAAGTCGAATGATTAGATAAACCAGAAGAACGTTGAATACAGGAGAAACGAGATAACGCGAGTATGTGTTTGAGTTTTGAAGAATATAGAAAGAAAGATAACAGTTTCGGTTTGAAGATTTTTTTTCGGTTTTGATTTTTTTTGAAGAGAGAAAACGTAGAAAGAAGATGAAGAATTAATAGTGGAACGAATGTAACTTAATGACTCTGATGTTAGATAGAGAATTGTATTATTCTAGCGTTTCGTTTTTGTTCTCTTTTTTTCTTTTTCTTTTAACAAGTATTTTTTTTTGAAGAAAAAGATTTGTTTTGAAGTGAACGTTTTTTTATCCGTTTCTGGTCGTTCGTACCGACTAGTTCTTTAAAAAAGGTTGTTTTGTTTTTTTTTGAAGAATTAGAGGATGATATAGAACAGAACCGTTTTTTTACTGTAATCCAGGCGGCGGGATTTATAATGTTTAAATTAGGATTCGTGAATGATTTTGAAATATTTTGAATGTTTTGTTTTTTTCGTAACGTTATTTCGTTTGTTATTTGTTTTATGTATTTCTGGGGTTTATTTATTTTAATTGTTTTCATCCTTGCTTTGCTTATTGTGTTTTTTGTTTTTGAATTTTGTTTTATTTTTATGTGTATTTTGAAATTTATCGTTGTTTTTTGTGGTTTAGTTTTGGTTTTTTTGAAGTCTTTTTTGGATCGTTTTTATTGTTGTTGACTGTTTTTCTATTTTTTGATATTTGTTTTTTTTCTTTTTGTTAATTTTTTTTTTTTTTTGACGTTTTTCGAACATTCTTGTTGATGGTTTTTTTTTATTTTTTTTACGTTGTGTTTTGTTTTTTTGTTTTTCCTTTTGATTTTTTTTTTTTTGTTTGTGTTAAAGATTTGATTTGTATTTTCTTGTTGATTTTATTTTTCTTTGAATGTTTCACTGTACAATTGGATTTTTATTTTTGTTTTGACTTTGAGTTTTCGTCCATCTTTGTGTGTATTTTTGTCTGGCTGTGATTCTATTGTGATTTACATTGGTTTTTTTTAGTTTTTTACTTTGGTTGTAACTACTGCTTTGTTCGTTAAGTTTCGATCGATGCTCTTGGTTATAATGCTTAATTCGTTTTTTTATTGTGTTGTATTTTATTTTTATTTTTGATTATATGATTTTTTGAACATTTTGAAATTTAGTTGATCGTGTCTTTTTATTAAGATGAATTGTTTTTAATTGAGATTTTTTCTTTGTTTTTTGTGTTGGTGGGCCGGATTTATATTTGTAATTTTTGATATAATATGATATTTGAAAAAAAATTAATATAAATAAATGATTTTGCATATAATTGTTATACGATGACTCCGTTGCAATTGTTTTTTCTTTGTCTGAATTCTTTTTTTTGTTGAATCTTTGATTGAAATTATATTGATTGTTAAGCGGATTTTTTTATTTTATTTATTTTTTGAAAAATTCGTAAACAATGATTATGTTGTTATTTTAGTTTTTGTGTTTGTTATGGGTAAGGGAAGGGAAAAAAGATTGTAGGTTTGTTAATTAGGTTATTGCGGTTGAAGAGGGGAAGAGATTAAAAATATTAGAAATAAATATATATTTTGTAATTAAGTGAAATAGGTTGTGACGGTTGAGATATTTATTGGAGTTTAGGTGATTTTGTTTTTTAGTTGGAATTGATAAGATATATGTTGAAGATGTTGTGTTGAATTATTTATTTGGAGAGTATAGGTCAAAAAAAAAAATAATGGTATAATTAAAAGGGGGAAATAAGAAAAAATTGATGAAATTGGTTTAGTGTTTTGTTTGTTGATTTTTGAAAAAAGAAGTATAATTTAAAAGTAGATTATTTTTTTTTTTATTTATTGTTGTTTTTTAGTTTTAGTTTGTTGTTTTTTTGACATTGAATGAGTTTTGAAGATTGTTTATGGAGGGGTTTAAACGTTATGGTTTTTGTTTTTAGATTGTGTGGAAATTGAAGGGAATGGGAAATATATGTTAAAAAAATGAAAGAAGGTGATTAAATAGATAATTTTATGCCCAAGACCGAAAGGCCGCACAAAACGAACGGGGGGAAGAACAAGAAATGCGGACACATGGAAACTTCAAACATAAGGAAAAAAAGAGAGAAAAATATTCATACCAAATGTAGCCAACTCCATGTGAGGTTTCTTTCTGTTTCAGTGGGAAATGGATGAGCCGTTACGTACCGATTTTTTCTAAGCTTTCTATACGACATAAAGACTAATGCCAAGCAGCGCAAATTACACTACACCAACCAAGAAAACTCTGGGAAAGGGAAGGAGAAAGCGTTTGGGTGATGTTTTGAGGTTGTTTGATTTGTTTTTTGTCTAATACCCAGAACTTGGGGAGTAGATATCAAGTAGTAAAGTAAGGATATAGTTTAAGTTAATATAAGTAGTTTTTTTTCCGTTATTAGGTTTTTTTTGTTATTGTAACCTACAGAGAAGTGTTTTTTTAACCCCCCCACCTCCCAAAGCAAAGTAAAAGTGAGCGGGGGTAGTTTAGGGGAAAACCCTATGGTAAAGGTGTGTAAGGTAGAACCTTGGAGGGTTGTGTGTGTTGTTAAACCAGATATGATCTAGTTACAAGGTTAAGGGGCTGGAGTTAATTGTTGTAATATTTAGTTTATTTAAAATTTTAGCGTTTGTATAGTCTCTTTTGTGGTCTCCGACTTGGAGTAGTGAGGACTAGATTTTTTATAGTTATTAAATTGTTTAGTTGGATGTTTTAAGGTTTAGTTAATATATTTGTGAGGTTTTAAGAAATTACTTAAAATGTAAAGGATGGTTTATTATAGAATTATAAAGGGTAGACTGTTTGAGGGTTATTAACAGTATTAAAGTAGAGTTAGGGAATTGTGATGGTCTTTAGGTGTTATGTTACTTTGTTACATTAAGTAAGTTAAATATGAAAATAATGTAGAGTTAAA
Source organism: Eurosta solidaginis (assembly GCA_029619165.1). Classification (NCBI taxonomy): domain Eukaryota; kingdom Metazoa; phylum Arthropoda; class Insecta; order Diptera; family Tephritidae; genus Eurosta; species Eurosta solidaginis. Next base: position 10,397 of record JARSSU010040395.1, read on the forward strand.
ATATGGAGTAGTTTGTAAGGGAATGTGGTGGAAATTGGAAATTGTTTTTAAAGTAAAGTAATGTTTAGTGGAGTTGTATTTAGTTTTTTAAGGTTTTTTGTATTTTTTAAAGAGTAGTTGATTAGAGTTAAAGTAGTAATATAACCCGACGCACATTAATTTCAGTGTATTTTTTTGATTGTTAACGAAAAAAATGAGGTGGGGTAATAAAGTAGAGAAAAAGAAGGAAGTAAGTAGGGGATAAACAAAGTGAAAAAAATAGTATAGGAAGTAGTAAAGGTAGAGTAAGGATGGAGAAAGGGGCGGGGACTTGGGGAGGTAAGTAAATATTGAGCGGTGGAAAGTAAAACAAAATGAGAAAAGGGTAGAAACACAACATCTTGTTTGCGTTTGGGCTTAGTTTGGGAGGGGATTTTGGGGGTAATCAAATCGGGACCAGTGTATTGTGAACAAATTATATGATATTAGATTCGTGACGGAGCCCCCGGGGTAAGAGCCGTTGTTATAACAGTAAACCCAGTGAGTTCTATTTGTATGTTAAGGAAGCGTTGATGGAAGCCTGGTATTGATCAGTTATGGTCGTTCTGATCGTACTGTTCGGACGATATCTGCCCTAAAGGATGGACCTACGGGCGGTGACTATAGAATCTGTTTGTAGCCGACTTCTGTTAATATCAATGAAATTATTGTTCATCATCATTATTTTTCCCCTTATCTGTTTTCTCCTCTTCTCCTCTTCTTCTCGTGTCTACCCCTTCTTATTTTCCTACCTCTCCTCCCCCTCCCTTTTCCCCTCTTTTTTTTTCCCCCTCATTTTCCTTTCTTCCGTTCTTTTCCACCTCTTCTCATAGTCCGCTGTTCGGTGGATGAGTCCTTTTGTAGTACATGAAAGTTGAGGAATTCCTTTAGTGAGGTGGCGTCTCTTTTGGATTAGGGTAGTCTTTTTAACTTCCACATGAGGAGTACGTTTTTAGAGTGTGGTTTTAGTTATGTTAACGCCAGGACAAGGGATGTATAGAGAAATTGTTGGTTCTTTGTTTTCTAGATTTTATGTAATAGGAAAAACATGATGAATTCTATATTTGAGTTATGATAC
>JARSSU010040397.1:0-18968 GCA_029619165.1 Eurosta solidaginis
TAAATAGATAGGTATAAGAAAAATGCTTAATAAAAAATAAATAATAAATAAAATAACATAAATTTAAGCTAATTTATCAATTTTCAAGTAATTTTTCAACCCAACTGAGACTAGTATATTAAATAGTAGGATGCTGATGCAAATATCGACTAGTATGTCAACCGTTATTACATTGTTGCATAGACTGAGTATGCCAACTGGTATGTTGATGTTGAATACACTGACTAGTATGTCAATTGGTATGATATTGGTGTATATAATAACTAGTATGCCATCTGGTATAATGCTGGCGCAAAGGCTGACTAGTATGTTAATTGGTATGAGTCTGATGGGTATGCTGACTAGTATGTCATCTGGTATGATGTTGGTGTATATAATGACTAGTTTGTCAATTGGTATGATGCTGATGCAGAGGCTGGCAATTGATATTTCGTAGGACATCGCCGTGTTAAAAATACCAGTTGGTAATATGGAAAAAAGACAGAACTCATACTAGTTGAGATTTTTGATAAAACTAGTATTCTTCTAGTATCCCTGCAGTCAAAAGCCAAAGTAGTTAGCAAACATTCTAGTTCATTGAGTAGAATTTTGTGGGTTTGTTCATACTAGTCAGCTTTTGAATAGTATATTGACTATAATTTTGTGGTGTTATTCATACTAGTTAGTGTATGAGTAGTTAATTGACTAGAATTGTGTGGCGTTTATCATACTGGTCAGATTTAGAATGGTTCATTGGCTATAATTTTGTGGTGTTATTAATACTAGTTAGTATTTAAATAATTCATTTCACTAGAATTTCGTCTGTCGGCTCAAGGAAATGCGCGAGTGCTTTCTGTAGCCAATTTGCAATGCATACTTCAGTTGACAATGCTATATATCGTCCAAATCAACGGGCACATAAACACAAGCATGACGAGTCAACCCTCATCGTTACCTCAACAGAGGTTAAAGAAGTTATTGAAAAGGCCAAGCCATCGATATCAATAGTCCCAGACGGAAGACCTATATTGATGCCAAAACACCTGTGCCATGAGGGCATCAGTAGCCTAGGACATTTTTCTACTTGTCGTTACAAGCCTATGCCTTTCCAGAGTAACAGAGAAAGACCGGAAACCCAGCCAGTATCTGCCGATATTATCCCTTTAGTCAGTAACGAAAACGTTTAAAGCCGTTATGATTCCCTCAATTAAATGAAATTGTTCGGTTATCCAGCCATAAGCATGACTTCCGTAAAGTGCATATCATTCCCACCATTCTGAACTCCATTAACACTCATAACAGGACAGCGCTAGTGCAGCTTTGCCTGTTTTTACACAGTCAACCACTACTGGTTCATCCCTTCTCCGTTAGATAGATAGATAATTTATTGAGGATTACACTGCGACCTTTGGTCAGCACCTCATCCCATCCGACTTCCATGATGAACCCTAGCAGCTATCTTGGCTTGAGGGATTAAATGTGGGAAAAACGGAAATAATACTTTGTTTACTTAAGCCTCAATCTCTAATAAAAAGGGGGTTTTGTCCAATACCCAAAAAAAAGTTTATTTTGTCGCATAACGTTATTATTGTAAATACGAAACTACAGGTTTGACTCACTTATTTACTTTGACTTCCCCTATTTCTGATATTTGGCATATCTTTATTAACTTTTCAATCCAAACCCTGCAATTTTTCCTACAAAAATATCATGAGTTTCAGGTCTATTTTAGTAATATGGTTTCAAAACAACATTTTCTTGAATTTTTAAGTACTTTCGTTTGGTAAGGAAAAAAACATACATTAGGGGGGGTAAAATTTTATTAGCTGACCTAATCATGTGAAAACGACTTCATAGCTTAAAAGGGCATTAAACGGAAATGTGGAGCTTCTCAAAGCCAAAATAATGACATATCAATTTTAAAAATCGGTCATCAAATAACCAAGTTACAACGAAAAAACCTTTTTGGCTGTATTTCGAAGGATCAAAAAAAATTAAAAAAATTTTTCCGGAACCCTCTTAACATAATCTTCAAATTTATGGGCGGACATTAGCAACTTTTTTTGTATGGGGACCAACCCAGTCTACTGACTGGTATGTCAATTGGTATGATTTTGATGTATATAATAACTAGTATGCCATCTGGTATAATGCTGGCGCAAAGGCTGACTAGTATGTTAATTGGTATGAGTCTGATGTGTATGCTGACTAGTATGTCATCTGGTATGATGTTGGTGTTTATAATGACTAGTTTGTCAATTGGTATGATGCTGATGCAGAGGCTGGCAATTGAAATTTCGTAGGACATAGCCGTGTTAAAAATACCAGTTGGTAATATGGAAAAAAGACAGAACTCATTCTAGTATAGATTTTTGGCAAACTAGTATTCTTCTACTATACAACTAGTTGGTTTGACTGCAAGGATACAACTAGTTGGTTTGACTGCAGGGTTTCTACTGCTTTGTATTTGTTATACAAACGACGCTTATGTTCCGTTAATTTGTATACAGTTCAACTGTGAGCAGTGTTCGGACTTCTACCACTAAAGTGGTAGATCTACCACCTTTTTCCTGAAATATAAGTTCTACCACTTCTACCACGCAAACTTAAAAATAGGTGGTAGATTTTTATAGAAGTTTTCTGAAGAAACCTTATTTTTTCCACAATTATTCGGAAGAAAATCAATGCAGTGGAACGGTTTTATAAAACTCAAAATAACGTCTAGCTTAGCTCTGATCACCATATTACCTCTTTTCCTTCAGGTTTTTAGTACAAAACTGCAACGTACACCTACCTATATATATGGAAAAAAGTGGTTATTATTCATTATATCAAGATATTTAAAATATAACCGAAATCTAAAAGGGGGTGTGGCACGTCCCATACAAATGGAATATATCATAGTGCTATTATCTCTCGATGTAGTAATGGTAGGATAATGAAAATTGGTAAGGAGCTATATGACGTTAAGTCCTAACACCTCCAGTAAAATGTGAAATTTGGAAAAAAGGGGCGTGGCACCTTCCCTACAAATGGGATTTTTCAGAACTATGGCTGCCGTACAAACTTAGGTTATTTTAACACCTAAAGTTTGACTACATTGTTGAGTTTGGCTGTTATTCCTTTTGGACGTTTAGTAATCTGCCGCCGTTTAAAAAATTTGTTTGCTTCAGTCTATCTACATCTTCTACAAAAATCAAGTTCTGCGTGTGTGTTCCCTACGGAAACGTATTTCCCACACTTCAATCATCACCAAATTTTGGGTATAGGTTCCTTCGTTCAAGACGAAGGTTTTTCGGAATTTAGACCCACCAAAATTGTGCAATGGAACCAGACTTTTCGTTAAGAAATTAATGCCGAATGTAATCGAAGCAACAATCATCAGCGGTAAAAGCAAAGGGAAGACGTGCTCATACCACGGATCCCAATGATTCCTACAGATTTGCCATTCAATTTTAAGCTCTTGCATTTGCATTTACAATCAACAAAACACAAGGACAATCGCTTACTGTTGCAGGATTAAATTTAGAGGGTCAATGATTTTCCAATGGCCAGCTATATGTCGCTTGAGTTAACGCCAAAAAATGTGTTTATCTTTGCACCGAACGAAAACACCAAAAATATTGTGTACCCATATGAATTACAATAAGATGCAATAATAAAATATTTTAAACGAAAATTTCACCAAATATGCGTAAAAAATTCAATTCAGTTTACAGAACAGTAAACTAGATTATCAACAAACAAAACAGAAAAAATAACACAACACTCATTCGATCTCGGGCGTTACAACGTACGCCGGGTATAGCTAGTTACTTCATGTAAGTATTGTTTTCAATAAAATCGTTTAACTTAAAATTTTGTTTTTATTATTTTATTTTCAAGTTTTTAGTCTTTATTTAACTGCCTATTTTTATCATTCTATTTAGTTAATTTAGTGACGCATTATTATACGGACTCTTTCCTAACAATTTGTTACAATCTAAGTCCTCAATCCATAATCTTTCCAAAGGCTTTACTCGACTCTGCGCCGCGTATGCTCCTCGAACTCCAAAATATTTTGATATCGCTTCATTGATGTATTACGTGTTCCAAACATGGACCAAATCGGACCACAAATACAATTTTTTAAATATGTCGATCCTTGCGCCACCTAGTGGCGCTTTTTTACAGGTCGCTTTCTGTTCATGTATGTATTATGTGTTTCAAATATCAGCCAAATCAGACCACAAATACGATTTATTTTAATATCTCGATCCTTGCGCCATCTAGCGGCTAACTATTTTTAGGCCTTTTTCTATTCTTATATGTATTATGTGTTCCAAACATGAGCCAAATCGGACCATAAATACGATTTTTTTGATTATCTTGATCCTTGCGCGACATAGCGGAGATTTTTTCATAAATCGCTTTCTGTTCATGTGTATAATACACACATGTGTTCCAAATATGAGCCAAATCGGACCACAAATGCGATTTTATTGAATATATCGCTCATTGCGCCACCTAGCGGCGATTTTTCTAGGTCTCTTTCTATTCTTTTATGTATTATGTGTACCAAATACGAGCCAAATCGGACCAGAAATAAGATTTTTTGAATATCTCGATCCTTGCGCCACCTAGCGGTGATATTTTCCTAAGTCTCTTTCTCTTGTATGTAAAATGTGTTCCAAGTACGAGCAAATCGGGCCACAAATGCGATTTTTTGAAATATTTCGATCCATGCGCCACCTATCGGAGTTTTTTTATTGCACTGTCATCGGCTCCTAAACTATATTCCAAGTTTCAAGCTTGTAGCTTATCGGGAAGTTACTTAAATTTCAATTACAAAATTCATGCCGGCCAGCCAGCCAGCATCCAGCCTGTCAAGTCGAGCTAAATAAAACCGCTTAAAAATCGATCGCTAGATTCTAGAATTCTTAATGGCCTTTCTAATATATGTCAATTCCTATACCATCTTCAAAGCCCTTTAATTTTTAACATCACATTAGCTTGTCAGAACCCCAAATTTCGTTCAAAGTTTTCGGTTCCTGGGTTATCGGGAAGTTCCCTAAAACTCGAAAACAAAATTTCTATGCTCGGATTATTTTTTAAATTTTCACGATCCTTGCACCACCTATCGGAAGTGTTCCCTTCTGTTGCATTGCCACAGGGTTCTTAAGCATATTCTAAGTTTCAAAAACTTAGCTCTACGGGAAGTTACTCAAATAGCGTTCACAAGATTCCACATGTTGTAAATGGATTTTCTAAATATCTCGATCCCTATCCTATCTAGAAAACTTGTTTATCTTAAATATTAAAGCCTAATAGAGCCCAAGGAATGTTCAAAGTTTTAGGTAACTGGTTTGTTGGAGAGCTCCTTAAAGCTTGAAAGCAAAATTTTCAAGTTCTGAATTTTTCTTTAGAATTTTCACGGTCCCTGGACGACATAGGAATGCAGTTACACTTCTGAAATTGATGAAATTTAAAGGAATGTGACAAAAAAGTCACAAGTTAAATATGCAGTTCGTTTGTATGAATTATACGATCTAACTTGCTTTGAGTGCGATGTATATATGTATGTAGATATATATATGTATTCAAAAATCAGCTATCAACAAAACTAGAAGTGCGCCTTTATATTTGGTATGGTATGATAAATTTGTAAAATTAGAAGATTTTATCCTATATATGTAATAGGCCGGGTCGATTTGTGGGGAGGCAAAAAATCGCCCATTGCTCTGTGAAAAACATATTCTAGGGATCAAAATAAGAAACTTTGCCGAAGGAGCCATACCTCTTAACCGAATTCTGATGTCCCCCCCTTTGGGTCGAACTTGCAAATTTTGAAAAATCCCACTTTGAAATGCCTATGTTTTTTCTTTTTCGAGTTTATTTTTCTCTTTAGAAATTCATTTAGTCAGAACATATGTAAATGAAAAAATGAATTTAACTTAGTAATAGAAAAGAAATTAAAAAAAATTTATAGAAATTAGCGTTTTTACAACCCCCTTTTAAAACCAAGCATCACTGTGATGCATTTGCATGTCATAAACATAGTTGTGTGGGTTTTTTATTCAACCGTTTTAAAAAATGAAGGTATCACTGTAACACAATTGCAGATCGTAAAATGGCTTGTGTTGTTTTTTTAAGCCACCACAAGACACAGCAGGTAGAATTGAAATTGCCCCTACCCAAAAGTTCGACCCAAAGGGGGGACATCAGAATTCGTTTTAGAGATATGGTTTCTTCGGCAAAGTTTCTTATTTTGATCCCGTAGAATACGATTTTCACAGAGCAATGAGCAATTTTTAAATCGAACCGCCCTAATATGTATATATATGTAATCTGTACGCGTGTTTGTCACTGAACTTCGCCTAAACGACTTAACCGATTATATGAAAGTTTTCTGTGTATGTTCAAGGGTGTCTGAAGATGATTTAGATTCACCATTTGGTCCTGGAATTGGATCAAGACCGATTTATTTCAAAAACTGTTATTTATGGCGCAATTCGCTTGAAATTCGGTGCAGGCATACCTTTTTGACAAATGTAATATTTGAGGAGCTTTTCATTCCGGAGAGTGGACAAGAGACTGACCTTTTTTACGTTCATCCGTTTATATTGTAGGTTAGGATAGGTTGAACTGGCCGGTCCAAGATACCTCACATAAACTGAATGAGTCTATAGGGTTACCAGAAGTTTATTTAACGACCAAATTGAAAAACTCGATCAAAAACAAGGACCTGTGTTATAAAATAAATCCGTCCTCTTGGAAAATAATAGAAGCTTTCCATGATTTATGTCACTTGCTGCTAACCTGAAAGCTGTATCACTCGTAATAGTTGGAGTTTTGGCCTGGCAAGCGCCGGGCGCGAGCACAAAACGTGATCGATCGTTTCCTCCTCCAACCCGCACTTCCTATATCTGCTATCACTGACCAAGCGTAATTTAAAGGCATGTGACGACAAAGGCAGTGTCCAGTCAGAATACCCGTCATAATTCTACAGTCCAGTCTTTATAAATATAGAGCAACTTTTTTAGTCTGGGTTGTATAACCTACATATAATCTTTCACACTTTACAGCCCCGCGCTTGAACCCACGCCTTTCCCGCTTGGTCGATCTTGTGCACCTCTCGCCTTCGCTTAATCTCGCCCAGTCTAGTTGGGACGTCTACGGAGCAAGCTTCAAGGGCTGCGCCTTTTTGAGCTAGTTCATTTGCTTTTTCATTTCCATATATTCCCATAAGTCCTGGGACCCAATATAGATATATGCTTCTCCCCGCCACGATCCTTTCTAAGATTGCTTACACTTTAACACACTTTTAGATGCTGTGTTATGCGAGATTATTGCCTTAATTGCTGCTTGGCTGTAAATATAAAATTTAACACGGCTGGAGTTTAAGCTTTTCTCTATCAGTGTTTCTACTGCTTCGGTTACGGCTAATAACTCCGCTGGAAAAATACTGTAGTGATCTGGTAGCTTGTAGGATCTGTTTATTTCCGGATCAACACAGTATACCGTAGATACTACTCCTTCCACTACTTTGGAACCATCTGTGTACATATATATGGCTTCGTCCGCTATTTTAGTACCCTTGCGCAAACCATCCACCTCCATTTTGACTTTAGGAGCCCCCTCGCAGCGCAGATAGGTAATCAGGTCGAAGACGTGAAAATATTAGATGTTTGAGGGGACAGAACGAACACGAATGACGCTGGAAGCTCTACGAATACAACAAAAAATAAATACTGCCGCTTATATGACGGCATTATCAGCCAAGGGACGAAGCAAGAAACATGATAGAGGCAGTAATTAAATGTAAAGTTTTGTTTATTTATGTGTTAGATGTTGAAAGTTTCAATGTTATAAATTGAATGTAAGTATTATGTTACCAACAGAGAGATGTAAATTGTGTAATTCTAACTAACGTGTTAATGTTTGTTTTGTTTTATATCATATTTTATGATAAATATACAGTCTCCCTAATGAAGGTGAAACAATTTCATCGAAACGAGTAGGAGGAAAAGAGAAACCTTGTGTTTTGTCTTTAGTTTATCGGCCGAAAAGCTCCAAATAATTACAATTGTAACAAAAAATTGGCCCAAAATAAATATATTACAAATTTATCGGAGAGCTAAACCGAACACCCTTAAAACAAAACAATCAAAATTAAACACTTCTTTCAACACATGAGGTACAAATATGACGACGACACCACCTACATCATCAAGCAGTACAGCAAGAACAACAAGAAACTAGCAAAGCAACAACAACGGCTTAAATTTCTTCTACAATGTAAAGACTACGGGATAACGCCATCACATCTAAAGGGTAAGACAAACAATATTATATATGGATTCAAATTGGACAAAACAAGAAAGAAATGGAAAAAATACAGCAACAATTTATACAAAAAATCCTCAACCTCGAAATAAAGGAAGCGAACATTCAAATCAAAATTGCTAGCAACAGTATGAACCATATTAGGGAGGATCTTAAAAAGAGATTAGAAGGACAGGACTTAAACTTAGTTTTGGAAAACCAAATACAATTTACTAAAAAAATAAACACTGCTACAGAACAACATTTAATTCAAAAATACGAGCGCACGTGGAAAAGGTTTTGACACCTTTGGATTAAGATGTAATGAGTACTGGTTTGTGAACGAAACGGATATAATTGTACCCCCAGAGAGCCGTTGGTTGTTATCAATGGGGAAAAAGTTTGCACTGCCAATATCAAAGAAAATATTTTCTCCTATTCACTCGATTGCAGACCTGGAACAAGGTATTCAAGCAATAGGAGATGGCAGAAAAAAGATGCACTTGATGCAATGTGGCAAAAAAATTAATACATTTAAAAACAAGATACGCAATAACGCGAAAGAAAAATGGTACTTAAAATTTTTGATGACACTAGACAGTTCATAAAGAAGTACAAAGACATAGCTATCATTACAAACGCGGATAAAGGTAATAAAACGGTCATGATGTACAAGGTGGATTACAAAAATAAATGGAACAATTATTACAAGACAGACAAACATACAAAATAATGCGGACGGATCCAACGCAACAATTGTTAAGGAAAAACAATAATATTATAAACGAGATATACAAACAAAAGAATATCACTCTGTATTTAAAAAAGCAATTAACTTGTACTGCAGCCACAGCCCCAAGACTATATGGCTTACCAAAAATACACAAAGATAACATCCCACTTAGACCTATATCATCATCAGTAAGTGTGACATGTTTCAAATTATCAAAATACATAGGGAAAACACTGAAACATATTATCTCGGATAGTCTCAATATAAAAAACTCTTTTCAACTGAAGCGCAACTTAAATGATATCACAATTGCCGAAGATGAAATCCTAGTATCTTTCGACGTGGTATCCCTCTTTGCTAATATACCAATTCATCTAGCGATAAATACGATCATGAAACAGTGGGGTAACCTAGAAATGCACACAACATTATTGAAGAAACAATTTCAAGCCTGTCTCGAATTTTGCTTGAGGGATAACAATTATTTAACCTATGATGGTACGTTCTACCAAAAGGTGTATGGCATGCCTATGGGGAATCCTCTATCGCCCACTGTAGCTGATATAGTCTTAGACAAAATAATTGACGACAGCATTGCTGAGCTTAAATTAAAGGACATATATATCAAATACATAAACAAATATGTAGATAATATATTCGCTATAATTAAAACTAAGGACATGGTAGAAATACTTAAAACATTAAATAACCAACACACCAAAATAAAATTTACAGTAGAGAAAGAGAAAAACAACAAGTCGCCCTTCCTATATATCGAAGTTATAAAATCGAACCAAACCCTAAAAACTAATTGGTATGCTAAAGCCGTATCATCATCTAGAATAATAAACTACCATTCAAATCACCCATGGATGCAAAAAAAGAACACGGCCATAAGCTTTATAAAGAAAATCTACAATTTAAGTGAACAGCAGTTCATGACCACAAATTTAAAAAAAAATTTAAAATATTTTATATAAGAATGGCTACCCTAATACATTAATAGACGCATGGATAACAACAACAATTAGTCAAACAAATTGCGCGCAAAGCATCACTGAACAAAAGAATGTAAAAGAAAAGCAAATAAATGCAGGCGTCAATTACATACAAAACATTGTATAGCATCACATGCAACAACAATATAAAATTTGCGCATAAACCAAATCGAAATTTGAACACAATCTTTATACAAACAAAAACAAAATCGACAAAGAACAACAACATAATGTGGTATACGAAATAAAATTTAATGGAGCGCAGGAGAAACTTGCAATCAAATATACATTGGAACGACGAAGCGATCGCTAAGTGTACGAATAAGCGAACATAGACTAGATGCCAAAAATAGAAAAACAACAACAGCACTATGCGAAGATTTTACCAACAAAGGACACACAGCGGACTTCGAAAACGCGAAAATATTAGACGTTGAGGGGAAAGAACGAACACGAGTGACGCTGGAAGCTCTAGGAATACAACAAATAATCAATACTGCAATTTCAAAGAAGACGTCAACAATATAAACTGCGCTTATATGACGGCATTATCAGCCAATGGACGAAAGAGGAAACATGAATGGAAGCAGTAAATTAAATGTAAAGTTTTGTTTATTTATGTGTTAAGCCGTGGTTACTCACGAACGTACGTAGAAAAAACGTGTCAGCTGACACGACCTATCTTATGAGTGTGCAATGTAAACGAAAACTCACCGACGTGCAACGCCCGTACGTACGTAGCCCGGAACGTAGAAATCAAAACAATTTTGATTTTTTCCGTAAGAACGTGTCAGCTGATCGCTCTCTCACTAGACAGAGTTGCCTAGTAAACTTTTGTGCGCTAATTTTTGACCGTTTGCAATTTTATGCAAAAACGCCTAATTAAAGTTTGAAAAATTGTGGAAAATAATTCGAAATAATTATGTAAAAGTGCTGATTATAAATATTTAATCTATTTATACTTTATTTAATATGTATTCCGGCCTTTTCCAATATCAAAAATTAAATTGGAAAAAGTTGATGTTTCCATAAGCATGCATGCAAACTGGGCCAATGGCAACAGTGCTTTGTTGTAAACAATACACACACAAATATGTTATGTACATGTACACAGCCGCACACATTGATTCCTACGGGCTTGAGAGTTCGGTCAAACGTGCCTCGTACGACAAACGTCCGTACGTTCGGCACACGTCGGTGGGTAACTGCCGCATTAGATGTTGAAAGTTTCAATGTTATAAATTGAACGTAAGTATTATGTTACCAACAGAGTGATGTAAATTGTGTAATTCTAACTAATGTGTTAATGTTTGTTTGTTTTATATCATATTTTATGATAAATATACAGTCTCCCTGATGAAGATGAAAAAATTTCATCGAAACGCGTAGGAGGAAAAGAGAAACCTTTGTTTTTTGTCTTTATTTTATCGGCCGAAAAGCTCCAAATAATTACAATTGTAACAAAAAATTGGCCCAAAATAAATATATTAATCAGTAGTCTGTTTGTCCTGTAATTGATGACGCTACACAACTATAGCCGTACGGTCTGCGCTTAAGCTAACCCGAGGCACTGAGTCTTGTTACAGTTGTTAACGCTATGTTCTTTGCTACCAGGTTCATAGGTGAAATGTGCAGAATGGCATACAGTGTAGCCGTCGAAGTTGCTTTTAGGGCTACCGTAATTCTAAGCATTGATAGCCTTTTCTGTGTGGCGTTCCACCATTTATAGTGTGATTTGTTGAAATTGTTTTTGGGGTTACTTCATAAAGGAAGTAAAAATAGATGTAAGTATATTTTAGGGACATCCAAATACCGTCCTCACCTTGTCTTTATAATCTTCATTAAATGTAAGGTATGCTTTTTTTTATACTCAGTTGAGCAGAGCTCACAGAGTATATTAAGTTTGATTGGATAACGGTTGGTTGTACATATATAAAGGAATCGAGATAGATATAGACTTCCATATATCAAAATAATCAGGATCGAAAAAAAAATTTGATTGAGCCATGTCCGTCCGTCGTCGTCCGTTAACACGATAACTTGAGTAAATTTTGAGGTATCTTGATGAAATTTGGTATGTAGATTCCTGAGCACTCATCTCAGATCGCTATTTAAAATGAACGATATCGGACTATAACCACGCCCACTTTTTCGATATCGAAAATTTCGAAAAACCGAAAAAGTGCGATAATTCATTACAAAAGACAGATAAAGCGACGAAACTTGGTAGATGAGTTGAACTTATGACGCAGAATAGAAAATTAGTAAAATTTTGGACAATGGGCGTGGCACCGCCCACTTTTAAAAGAAGGTAATTTAGAAGTTTTGCAAGCTGTAATTTGGCAGTCGTTGAAGATATCATGATGAACTTTGGCAGGAACGTTACTGCTATTACTATATGTACGCTCAATAAAAATTAGCAAAATCGGAGAAGGACCACGCCTACTTTTAAAAAAAAATTTTTTTTAAAGTAAAATTTTAACAAAAAATTTAATATCTTTACAGTATATAAGTAAATTATGTCAACATTCAACTCCAGTAATGATATGGTGCAACAAAATACAAAAATAAAAGAAAATTTCAAAATGGGCGTGGCTCCGCCCTTTTTCATTTAATTTGTCTAGGATACTTTTAACGCCATAATTCGAACAAAAACTAACCAATCCTTTTGAAATTTGGTAGGGGCATAGATTTTATAACGTTAACTGTTTTCTGTGAAAATGGGCGAAATCGGTTGATGCCACGCCCAGTTTTTATACACAGTCGTCCGTCTGTCCTTCCGCATGGCCGTTAACACGATAACTTGAGCAAAAATCGGCATATCTTTAATGAACTTAGTTCACGTGCTTACTTGAACTCACTTTATCTTGGTATGAAAAATGAACGAAATCCGACTATGACCACGCCCACTTTTTCGATATCGAAAATTACGAAAAATGAAAAAAATGCCATAATTCTATACCAAATACGAAAAAAGGGATGAAACATGGTAAGGTAATTGGATTGTTTTATTGACGCGAAATATAACTTTAGAAAAAACTTTATAAAATGGTTGTGACACCTACCATATTAAGTAGAAGAAAATTAAAAAAGTTCTGCAGGGCGAAATAAAAAACCCTTAAAATCTTGGCAGGTACTACATATATAAATAAATTAGCGGTATCCAACAGATGATGTTCTGGGTCACCCTGGTCCACATTTTGGTCGATATCTGGAAAATGCCTTCACATATACAACTACCACCACTCACTTTTAAAACTCTCATTAATACCTTTAATTTGATACCCATATCGTACAAACTTATTCTAGAGTCACCCCTGGTCCACCTTTATGGCGATATCTCGAAAAGGCGTCCACCTATAGAACTAAGTCCCACGCCCTTTTAAAATACTCATTAAAACCTTTCATTTGATACCCATATCGTACAAACATATTCTAAAGTCACCCCTGGTCCACCTTTATGGCGATATCTCGAAAAGGCGAACACCTATAGAACGAAGGCCCACTCCCTTTTAAAAATACTCATTAACACCTTTCATTTGATACCCATATCGTACAAACAAAGTCTAGAGTCACCCCTGGTCCACCTTTATTGCGATACCTCGAAAAGGCGTACACCTATAGAACTAAGGCCCACTCCCTTTTAAAATACTCATTAACACCTTTCTTTTGATACCCATATTGTACAAACAAATTCTAGGGTCACCCCTGGTCCACCTTTATGGCGATATCTCGAAACGGCGTCCACCTATGGAACTAAGGATTACTCCCTTTTAAAATACTCATTAACACCTTTCATTTGATACCCATATCGTACAAACGCATTCTAGAGTCACCCCTGGTCCACCTTTATGGCGATATCTCGAAAAGGCGACCACCTATACAACAACCACCACTCCCTTTTAAAACCTCATTAATACCTTTCATTTGATACCCATATCGTACAAACACATTCTAGAGTCACCCCTGGTCCACCTTTATGGCGATATCTCGAAACGGCGTCCACCTATAGAACTAAGGCCCACTCCCTTTTAAAATACTCATTAACACCATTCGTTTGATGCCCATATTGTACAAACAAATTCTAGGGTCACCCCTGGTCCACCTTTATGGCGATATCTCGAAACGGCGTCCACCTATGGAACTAAGGATTACTCCCTTTTAAAATACTCATTAACACCTTTCATTTGATACCCATATCGTACAAACGCATTCTAGAGTCACCCCTGGTCCACCTTTATGGCGATATCTCGAAAAGGCGTCCACCTATAGAACTAAGGCCCACTCCCTTTTAAAATACTCATTAAACCTTCGTTTGATACCCATATGACAAACAATTCTAGGGTCACCCCTGGTCCACCTTTATGCGATATCTCGAAAAGGCGTCCACCTATGAACTAAGGCACTCCCTTTTAAAATACTCATTAACACCTTTCATTTGATACCCATATCGTACAAACACATTCTAGAGTCACCCCTGGTCCACCTTTATGGCGATATCTCGAAACGGCGTCCACCTATAGAACTAAGGCCCACTCCCTTTTAAAATACTCATTAACACCTTTCGTTTTGATACCCATATGTACAAACAAATTCTAGGGTCACCCCTGGTCCACCTTTATGGCGATATCTCGAAACGGCGTCCACCTATGGAACTAAGGATTACTCCCTTTTAAAATACTCATTAACACCTTTCATTTGATACCCATATCGTACAAACGCATTCTAGAGTCACCCCTGGTCCACCTTTATGGCGATATCTCGAAAAGGCGACCACCTATACAACAACCACCACTCCCTTTTAAAACCCTCATTAATACCTTAATTTGATACCCATATCGTACAAACACATTCTAGAGTCACCCCTGGTCCACCTTTGTGGCGATATCTCGAAACGGCGTCCCACCCTATGGAACTAAGGATTACTCCCTTTTAAAATACTCATTAACACCTTTCATTTGATACCCATATCGTACAAACGCATTCTAGAGTCAACCCTGATCCACCTTTATGGCTATATCCCTAAATGGCGTCCACCTATAGAACTATGGCCCACTCCCTCATAAAATACTCTTTAATGCCTTTCATTTGATACACATGTCATACAAACATATTCCAGGTTTTCCCTCGGTTCATTTTCCTACATGGTTATTTTCCCTTATGTTGTCACCATAGCTCTCAACTGAGTATGTAATGTTCGGTTACACCCGAACTTAACCTTCCTTACTTGTTTAATAATAAAAAATTTACCATTTTCCATGGAATGCTCGGTTATTTTTGTATAATCATTACGCCAAAGGTCAACCAGAAAGTTAACAAAACAAGCTTTTGTATATTTTTTTTCTGAAAATGAGATCTGCACATTCATTATTTCCTATTCCGATGACACTCACATTGTTATCATCTCTATTGAAGTTAGTAAAAATCCACTGCTGTGACGGTTAAAGCACATATAAAAACAAACCACAAGTTTTGTTGCATGTGTGCTCTTGTTGCACACTAAGCGGTCCATTAAAAAAATAAATAAAACTTAAGCCTGCTGACTTGAACTTCCCCCTTTTTGGAAATAAATTGCCTATGACTATTAGCATAGAAATATTAGACAGCATAAATACATTGTGAAAAGGGTTCGCTTACGTGAACTAAAGTAAATTGCTTAAGTCCATTATGGAAGCTTCATATATCTATAGAAACGCCTACGATTCATGTCTAGCCAGCGGCTGTTAAATGCTTATTTTATTTTTGCACATTAACTTATATAAATAAATAAATATGTATGTACAATGACAATGGTAGCTTAACTTTGTTTACTTCTCACTAGAGACGCACATAATTTTATTAAGTAAGTAGCTTAATGTAATCTTCCCTTGAGGCTTTTACAAGTCTTCGTGCAGGGATTAGCAGCAAAACTAACTCTACGACTAAGAGAATCCAACATGTTGAATCAGCTAAGCACAGACACGCGATGATTCTGGACGATATGACGATAATAACCGACCTAACATCCAAACAAGATCACATTACAGCAGTACTGGACTTCCGTTCAGAACATACGATATCCTTCAAGGGAGGAATGGGAAGATGGCCTATACAATGGCAGGGACATACAATCAACACCGACGCTCGAAATGTAAAAGATAACTGGAGCTGGGATGTATTCAATACATGTACAGTTAGGCTGATCATTCCGACTTTCTGACGCATGCAGAGTATTACCAAGCCGAGGTATGTGCCATAGACCAGAGCAGCTAAGATGCTTCAAGATAGTGTAATCTCCAACACCGACGTAACAATCTTTGTTGACAGCCAAGCCGTCTTAAGGGCATTAGAGTCCAACATGGTAAAATCGGATATGATGCGGAGGTGTAGAGCCTCGCTGGCTTATATAAGCCATCTCCAACGTCCCCCTTTGCTGGCTCGCTGGGCACAGCGGTATTGAGGGAATGAACTCTCAGATGAGATTTCAAGGAAGGGTTCCTCTTTGATCAAAAGTGAGGTGGAAAGCTCCGTCCGCCCACTCGCTGAGTTGTCATTCTGGGGCGATAGACTAATATGAGAACAGGGCACAGACTTGCTATGGGCCGAAAGGGGTGACTGCGAAGTCTCAAAGTCCTTATGGACATGCTTAGATAGGAACGGCACCAGCTTCCTTCTCAAACTGAACAAATCCGAGCTGAGGGTACTTACGTGTGCCATCACAGGTCATTATTGTGTTATCGCACCAATGTTTCCCCACGGTGGCGAATACCAACAATCACCATCTGCAGAAGCTATCAGTCTGAGGAGGAAGAGGAGTCGATCTACCACTTTCTCTGCCGATGTCCGGACTTCAAGGAGAGGCTCAGATTTCTGAGCTCATGGTTCTTCGACAGCCTGGCAGAGGCTGGAAAGGTGCACGTCTCGCTTGTTCTTGGGTTCATCAGGGAAAATGCAAGTGGTTCGTTGAGAGCACAAGGAGATAATGGCGTTAAACGAATGTGCCCACACCCTGCATTTACTGAGGGCACTCACAATGGACAAAAATGTCCTCCGAGTGGAAGTATCGGTAATACCCACGCACGCCCTCTTAACCTAACCTATGTAGCTATTTATACCAATAACAAAAATCTTCTTGTGCAAAAAATGGTGACATTCAACACATTTTTATTTCAAACTCTTATACTTACATTACAGTATAAAGTATGACTGTGCCATTATTCGAATTATTTGGTAAATCTATTGTTCAACTAATAGAGTGCTTGATTAACTTAAATTTGGATCAATCTTAATCGAACATACTTGGGCATTTTTTACAAATTTAATAAAAAAATATCCATTTTTATACTCAGCTGAGCAGGCTCACAGAGTATATTAATTTTGTGCGCATGACGGTAATCCGTAGACGGCATAAACAATCGGAAGAGATATATATTTCTATATATCAAAACAATCTGGCCAAAAAAGATATTCCTTTAGCCATGTTCGTCCGTCCGTCCGTCTGTCCGTAAACACGATAATTAAATAAAAAATTAAATAAATTTGGTACGTAAGTTCCTGAGCACTCATATCAGATCGCTACTAAAAATGAACGGAATCGGACGTAACCACGCCCACTTTTTCGATATCGAAATTTTCGAAAAACTGAAAAAGTTTAACGCTATTCTACCCTGTAGGGATATCAGATGCGGCCATGCCAGCATTTTGGTCACCATCCACGAAAACTACGTCAACTAGATTACACCACATCGATCCTCTCCGTGGACAACAAGTTCTCAATCAGAATGCCAGAGAGGCACGTATGGGATAACGCCACTAACCTAGACCCAAAGTGCACGACCATTTTCACGGATGGCTCTGGGCTCAATGTACGTGGACAGTGGAATCTACTCAGACGATATTTCACTTTCCCTAAGCATAGGCTGCCAAGCCACTGTACACTTTTCCAGGTGGAATTAAATGCAATAATGGAGGCCTGCCTATTGGCTGCTATCTAAAAACCCCACATCAGTCAATCGGCAATAAAACCTCCAAGCCAACACAACTTCATCGAAATAGCAAATACTTAGAATGTATACGGACCCTAAGCGACTTACATCGCGGTGCGAGACAGCGGTGCATGGGTCCCAGGTCATAGCGGTGTACCCGGGAACTGTGGTGCCTATGAACTAGCGAGAAAGGCTACTGAACATACAGAGCTAAGCCAGCTGAAGGACATTGCTCCCCCTCTTGCTGTGTGCAAATATTGGCTCACATCATTTTTCACCAAGATGGTGTCCCAGACAACGTGGCCTCGCATAAATGAGAATCAAACTGGGTTCCTCATGAACCTCAACCGTCTCTCATTAACCTCAACCGTCTCTCCTTACGTCTATTGATCGGATACTAACGGGCCGTTACCTGATGAGTAATACACGGCGAGCGCATGGAAATTCCAACCAACGATTTTTGTCCGACCTACAGGGATGAAGAAGATATAGAACGCGTCGAGCACTTCCTCTGCAGATGCCCTGCTCTGGTCAGTATACGTATGGAATGTCTGAATAAGTATTTTATCGAGTGCTTAGGAGAACTTGGTTCTGCGGAAATCGAAAATTATCTACGCTACATCACAATGTCAAGATTGTTAAAATTCCTACATATCATAAGGAGGAAGGCTATAGCCCACACAGTGGTTGTTATCAATGGGCCAGCCGACACTAAGTGGTGTCCCTCACATTTCTGGGCAGCCACTTTAACCTAACTAAGTTAAATATAGCCACATACACAAATGGTCGTGTTCTGTGAGCTGGAGGATGAAACACCCGGTTCACATGCCAAGCAGAGACTCTCCCATCTAGGTGTGTGACTCTTATCCACATGAGTATGGAGTAAAAAGCCTAAAGATGTAACTAGATACATTAAAAGCTTCCACCTACAAAATTTGAGGCTCAAATGTCATGCACAATAGATCTACACAACAGTCACAGTGCCTCCGA
>JARSSU010040398.1:0-24705 GCA_029619165.1 Eurosta solidaginis
TAGGCTGTCGTTGGGTACATGCGGACATGCGTGAGCGAACAAAGGAACATACATAAATTTGAGTATCAATGTTTACGTCATCGCAGGATCAGCATTGTCAATTACAACTGTGAGTGTATTAGTAAAGCCAAAGATATTTATCCTCTTTGGTAAAACTATAAGCGTTTCTTGTAGGGTAGTTACCACCGTTTTGTAGGGAATTTGGTTAAGACCAAGGCAAATTTATACCTGTGTAAATCTTCAGGAGAAACTCCTATGCCATTTGTACCGAGTAATTTGCGAAAGACAGTATTGATATTTTACATGTTGTCAAAATTCAAATTCCCAAGAATAGATTTGAACACATCCATTTCGATATAGTTGGACCATTACCTATTTCAAAAGGACATCGTTATATTTTAACGATTATTGAAAGATTTACCCGTTGGCCTGAGGCATATGCATTAAAATATATTTCAGCAACTACAATTGCAAATAAGTTTTTTAGAGAATATATTTCTCGGTTTGGAGTTGCGTTAAAGATAACAACTGATCAAGGTAGCCAATTTACATCGAAATTGTTTTCAGAGTTAACTAAATTACTGGGTAGTCACCAAATTACAAAATCCGCATATCACCCTCAAGGAAATGGTATGGTTGAAAGGTTTCATAGACAATTAAAGACTACTATAATAGCTAGAGAGGACACAAATAATTGGTATGACGAGTTACCTGTCATATTACTTGGTTTGCGATCTATTTACAAAGAAGATATTTCGGCTACACCAGCGGAAATGGTTTTCGGTCAGAATTTACGTTTGCCAGGGGAACTTGTTGTGCCATCACCTAGAAATTTCTCATCAACTGAAGTTTTAAGTAATTTACGTGAACATTTTCGAAATGTTAGATCAAATTTAAGTCATCATAAAGATGCTGATACTGGAATTTATGTTCCAAAAGATCTTCAAACTTGTAAATTTGCATTCGTTCGAGTCATTAATAAACATTCATTACAACAACCATATGAAGGACCTTACAAAATTGTGGAAAAAGACCAAAAATGTTTTAAACTTGAAATAGATAATAATATTAAAACTATTCCTATTGATAGATTAAAACCTGCAATAATTGAGACAACAGACACAAACAACACCAAGAATTTACATAAAAAGAGAGTTACATTCAATTTGTTTAATGATAAATTTTCTTGAAGGGGGAGTAATGTAGGGTTCTTATTATTATACTCAGTTGAGCAGAGCTCACAGAGTATATTAACTTTGATTGGATAACGGTTGGTTGTACAGGTATAAAGGAATCGAGATAGATATAGACTTCCATATATCAAAATCATCAGTATCGAAAAAAATTCGATTGAGCCATGTCCGTCCGTCCGTCTGTCCGTTAACACGATAACTTGAGTAAATTTTGAGGTATCTTGATGAAATTTGGTATGTAGGTTCCTGGGCACTCATCTCAGATCGCTATTTAAAATGAACGATATCGGACAATAACCACGCCCACTTTTTCGATATCGAAAATTTCGAAAAATCGAAAAAATGCGATAATTCCTTACCAAATACGGATAAAGCGATGAAACTTGGTAGGTGAGTTGAACTTATGACGCAGAATAGAAAACTAGTAAAATTTTGGACAATGGGCGTGGCACCGCCCACTTTTAAAAGAAGGTAATTTAGAAGTTTTGCAAGCTGTAATTTGGCAGTCGTTGAAGATATCATGATGAAATTTGGCAGGAACGTTACACTTATTACTATATGCCTGCTTAATAAAAATTAGCAAAATCGGAGAACGACCACGCCCACTTTTTACATAATTCAAATTTTAAAAGAAAAGTTAATATCTTAACAGTATATAAGTCAATTAAGTCAACATTAAACTCCAGTAATGATATGGTGCAACAAAATACAAAAATAAAAGAAAATTTTAAAATGGGCGTGGCTCCGCCCTTTTTCATTTAATTTGTCTAGGATACTTTTAATGCCATAAGTCGAACAAAAATTTACCAATCCTTGGGAAATTTGGTAGAGGCGTAGATTTTAGGACGATAACTGTTTTCTGTGAAAAAGGCCGAAATCGGTTGAAGCCACGCCCAGTTTTTTATACACAGTCGACCGTCTGTCCTTCCGCTCGGCCGTTAACACGATAACTTGAGCAAAAATCGATATATCTTTACTAAACTCAGTTGACGTACTTATCTGAACTCACTTTGTATTGGTGTAAAAAATGGCCGAAATCCGACTATGACCACGCCCACTTTTTCGATATCGAAAATTACGAAAAATGAAAAAAATACCATAATTATATACCAAATACAAAAAAAGGGATGAAACATGGTAATTGTATTGGTCTATTGACGCAAAATATAACTTTAGAAAAAAACTTGGTAAAATGGGTGTGACACCTACCGTATTAAGTAGAAGAAAATGAAAAAGTTTTGCAGGGCGAAATCAAAAGCCCTTGGAATCTTGGAAGGAATACTGTTCGTGGTATTACATATATAAATAAATTAGCGGTACCCGACAGATGATGTTCTGGATCACCCTGGTCCACATTTTGGTCGATATCTCGAAAAGGCCTTCACATATACAACTAAGGGCCACTCCCTTTTTAAAACCCTCATTAATACCTTTAATTTGATACCCATATCGTACAAACACATTGTAGAGTCACCCCTGGTCCACGTTTATGGCGATATCTCGAAAAGGCGTCCACATATAGAACTAAGGCACACTTCTTTTTAAAATACTCATTAACACCTTTCATTTGATACCCATATCGTACAAACAAATTCTAGAGTCGCCCCTGGTCCACCTTTATGGCGTTATTTCGAAAAGGCGTCCACCTTAAGAACTAAGGCCCAAGCCCTTTTAAAATACTCATTAACACCTTTCATTTGATACCCATATCGTAGAAACAAATTCTAGAGTCACCCCTGGTCCACGTTTATGGCGATATCTCGAAAAGCCATACACCTATAGAACTAAGGCCCACTCCCTTTTAAAATACTGATTAACACCTTTCATTTGATACCCATATAGTACAAACAATTCTAGAGTCACCCCTGGTCCACGTTTATGGCGATATCTCGAAAAGGCGTCCACATATAGAACTAAGGCCCACTCCCTTTTAAAACACTTATTAACACCTTTCGTTTGATACCCATATTGTACAAACGCATTCTAGAGTCAACCCTAGTCCACTTTTATAACGATATTCCGAAAAGGCGTTCACCTATAGAACTAAGGCCCACTCCATTTTAAAACACTTATTAACACCTTTCGTTTGATACCCATATTGTTCAAACGCATTCTAAAGTCAACCCTGGTCCACTTTTATAACGATATTCCGAAAAGGCGTCCACCAATAGAACTAAGGCCCACTCCCTTTTAAAACACTTATTAACACCTTTCGTTTGATACCCATATTATACAAACGCATTCTAGAGTCAACCCTGGTCCACTTTTATGGCGATATTTCGAAAAAGGCGTCCACCTATAGAACTAAGGCGCACGCCCATTGTACAGGTTTACAAGTATGATATGTATGAGAGGGAAACAATTTCTTTCCCTTTCTAACACACGGCAGTTTGACACTTCGGTCAGTGTCAAACTAGCGTGGAACCCAGTGGAACCTGCGTGGAACATGAGTTTTGACACTGAACGAAGTGTCAAAATTACCGGGGTTGCTTCGTCGAAAGCGACACAGGGAAGCAAGAAAGGGATCGGAATATCAGATATGGGTTGCTGTGATGGTAAATTTTTTTGAACGAATTTAGTAGGAAATTTTAAGTGCACCCATATGGGTCCTTCAGAAAATTATAAAAAAGTCTTCAATTGGGGTATCTGAGGACGCGTAGTTATTTCAGAATTAAGAATACAAACACGTGAGTTAAGTTTTTCTACCCGTTCAAAAGTTCTCCGCGAAAAACAGTTTGAAACCGAGGTCGACTGCAATAACCCGTCCAAAAAAGCGGAAAGAAAAATGAATAGACGCGTTTTGTCCTGTTGTCAATAGTCCGAAGAGAAAAACTATTCGAATTATTGGAAGCGAGGCCAAAACGCGTCTATTAATAACTCCCCTCGACGGTTTTGGTCGTGTTTTAGCAATCGTCCCCGGTAATAAAGTATCACAATTTGTTAATTAAAATTGTCCAAAATATATGGTTATTAAAGAGAGATGTAATTAAGTGCTTGTTTGAAAGTAAATAAGTATATTTCTTTGTACTATAAGAAAAAAAATTTTAAGCAGTTTTCGATAGCAGCTACTAAACTTTTTTTTGTCCTAAGAAGTACAACAGTGCCAAATAGCATCCACAAAAAAAACGAACAAGAACAAGCATTTTATCAGGTGAGCGTGGCTGTGTATGTGCGTGCTGCTACATATCCTACTTGTAGACCTGTACAATGCGCACGCCCTTTTATCCTCTTTGATGGTACTGAATTCCATAGTGTACCTATACCAAGTGTGTCAACTAAGCGATAAACGTCAAAACTACAAACAGCCTCGCTCACCTGATGCAAATCTCAGGTCTAGAGTTGCATTTTTGGTACGTAAGAGTACTTCAAGCTGAGTTGCATTTAATAGTTAAATACAACTTTGTAGTATTTACAGATGTAATAGTTGCATATATTTCCGCGGAAATAAGAATACTAGATTTGTAGCCTGCAACAATGCGGAAACATACGGAAAGCAAAACTTATTTAAATTAGAGTCAAAATATGAAGCGCAACACGTGTAACATGGAAAAATTTCACTTCTAAGGCTGTTTACACAAATGCATAAGGGCAAAATTATATAAAACGCTTTGGTCACTTCAAAAGCATATATGACACTACTTTATTTTTGCTTGGATTTCAAGCTAAAAAACTAACGAAACTTTATCGTAACTTCAAAACACAAAAAAAAGGTAATAGTCTAGTTGAGGGGTCGACTGCTAATACGCTACTAAAATATCGAGAGAGGTGTCAACGACGCGTCTTGACATCCGTATTAATAATCCGACGGCGGAAAATAAAAATTTTAACGCGTTCAAAAGATATTAACGAAAACCGAAAAAAGACCCACGGGTACCTCCGAAACCGGGGGTCGGATCCATAGTATTTTTGCGCAGAACACCTTTCTGCGTTGGCGGCCTTCGGCCGCGCTTATAAAAAATAACCCTGGGCTACGCCATGCAAAGTCCGGGTGTGTGATATAACCGTGGCTACCGCCACGGTGATGCAATATTTTTTTTGTGGGTATGAACACAACAACAACCACATGGAAATCGCCAACTTCAACTGCAAATTTCTCCAGACAGAGATAAAATTTTTCTTTTCCGCCTACGGATTATTGTTCTCGAGATTAATACGCTTCTTTTGACACCTCACTCGATATTTTTGGTAGCGTATTAGCAGTCGACCCCTCAACTAGACTATTACCAAAAAAATTTCTATCATGAAAAAGCGAGGCCACTATTCCCCCATAATTAGCGAGTTTGTCATGTTTTTGTTTATGTTTTACATTTTATCTTAACATTAACATTTTTAACAATAAAACAATGCAAATAACACGCGCAAATTATTTCTTTCTCTAATGGTTCACTTTTTTCACAAGAAACTTGATTCTAATTGTGTTTTTATGCACCAAATTTTCAAACTAAAAAAAACTTTCATTTGTCTGAAAAAAATAAAGAAAAAACGGCCAAATGTCAAAATAACTTTAAAACAAACTGGCTCGTTTGTTTTTAATGAAAGGTTGTATTTTTCTTGTATTTCGTTAGTTTTTTGAAATATACAGACCAATTCTAAATTTTCCCGCGGAATTTTGTTCTCGCGGATTTTTTTATTCCCGCGGAAAAATTCCTCCAATTCTTTTCTCCTAGGGAAAAGAATAATTGGGGAATAGGAATTCCGAATTTTCGAAGTCAGCTGTTCTGTCAAATGAAATTTCGTTGTACATTTCTTATTTTGTTTAAAATAATGAATTGGTGCCACAGCAACATCAACAGAGGAGCATAAGAAGAAGACCGGCGGGATAACACAAATCGCCGGAGTTGCCTGCATTCATTCTGCCATGCAATTTTCTGGCGGCCAAGTCGAGTTGAGTTCATCTTTCGCCATATGCCAAAATCTATTTAAGCGTTCTTAAAAAAATCCTTGCGCAATTTCTGGATGACTGCATCAAATATGTGAAGAGCTCTTCTTTTGCTTATGATATACTTTTCGACTTAAAATAATGAATATTGTGATTGTTGTTGTATTAACAGTGAGAATATTGTGGTAGAACGTAAATACATATTTTAGCACAATTTGTACAAATAAGTGTTCTTTATTAAAATAACCAATTTCCTTTAACTATTTTGATGCATTCCCTTTAATTTAACTAGTGAAAAAACTCCTATGAAATGGCAGAGAAATCTCCCTCTCCCTCACATTCATAATACCTCCTTTTCTCCCATAACAGGTTTCCGCTTTTTCGAACATTGTTCAGAATACGAGGAAAGGGAGAAGTGAAAAAATTCACAGGGAATTTTTATTTAGAATACGAGGAATGGGAGAGGGAAAAAACTCGCACGGAATTTTCGTTTAGAATTGGGCTGATAGTTTAGCGTAGGCACGCAACCAAGCATTTATGTAAATTTTTCGATACTTCGCCCGACAGATGAATTAATGAATGCAACACAACCAAAGCGTCTGTTTAAATCCGCCTTAATTTTTGTAGCTGTGAAAGCCTCCTGCAAATATAATGGTGCTGTAATTGCAAACAAATCAAACTCCTATATGACGCTACTTTATTTTCTAGGGGGACTCATGTAACCGTATAAATGCCTTATAAAGTGTGTAAACGTATAAATTTATCTAGTTTACGCAGGAGCTGTCAAATTTTGTATGAAAAATCATTTACACGATTTGTATAAATTTACGCGCACATTTCATTGTGTAAACGCGGTAAACTCAAAGGAATGCAACCTTGCAGACATTACAGACGGCATTTTCATCAAAAATCTCCAACATCAGCAAGTAAAGGCGTTTTAGTTTTGATTTTACACTTAATCTTGGTATTTTTTAATTTGTATAACAATCAAAAAATTTTTTTGGAAATAATACAGCTGAAAAACAATCAAGTTTATCAAGAGTATTACTAGGTGCGTTCATATAACCGCGTGTGTAAATGGATATAATTTTACACCTTATAAGTTTATATGCTATCATGAGTCCCCCTTCTATGTATTTTTTTGTATTTTCTCTTATATTTTTTGTCGAGGGAGCCAATAAGGTTTCAATACTGGTGAAAGTATGTGAACTATATTTGAAAAAACTAACGAAATACAAGAAAAATTCAACGTAGTTCATTAAAACAAACAAGCCAGTTTGTATTTCGATAGGGTTTTTTGACATTAGGCAGTGTTTTCTTTATTTTTTCTGACAAATGAAAATTTTGTTTTTAGTTTCAAAATTTTGTGCATAAAAACACAATTAAATTCAAAGTGTAAATTGTGTGTGCAAATGAGTTTTCAATAAGTGTACATTTTCAGTTTTTCATAGTGAACTTCACAATAATTTGAACAACTCTACGTTTTCTCTGCTTTTTACAATTAAACTTTTAATGAAAATCAATAACTCTGAGCTGAACACTTTTCGCCATGATATAAAATTAAAATGCTGTGGAACAGGAGCAACACTTTTGTGACTACATAAACCCTGTTTCAATCTTTTACGTCTCTGCACAGAACCCTAATTGACCTTTTTCAACCGAAACAACAATGGCAACCCAGATTTTCCCGTTATGCCCACTTAAGCGAGTGCCTGTCAGAAAGAAGTCAACACACTTGGTATAGGTACACTATGCTGAATTCGCTTTGGTTAAGACCCAGGCAAATTAAACAAGGTAGAAATTGACAAATGAAATATTGTTTTTTTGTAGGATGTCATTTTGAAACAAATGCATTAACCCTTTGTGGGCTGAGTATTTATTTTGGGTCGTATAAAATTAATTTGTCGGTACGGCAAAAGGTAGCGCGACGAATAAGGGAGATGTCTACGGGGCTACCATGGCGGACAAATACGTATCCGTTACATAAATTCGTCGCCCTCCCACCTTACAATGGGCAAAAAAGCAACCATTGTAAACTTTACCAAGTAGCGCAACTAACCATAGTACAGGACCATAGTACAGGTTTACAAGTATGATATGTATGAGAGGGAAACAATTCCTTTCTCTTTCTAACACACTGCCGTTTGACACTTCGGTCATTGTCAAACTATTGTGGAACCTACGTGGAACATGCGTTTGACACTGAATGAAGTGTTAAAATTACCGGGGTTGTAGTCGTGGAAAGCGACGCAGGGAAACAAAAAAGGGAGCGGAATTCCAGATATGGGTTGCTGTGATGGTAAATTTTTTTGAACGAATTTAGTATGAAAATCTAGTGCGCCTATATGGGTCCTACAGAAAATTATACAAAAGTCTTGAAATGGGGTATCTGAGGACGTGTAGTTATTCCAGTATTAAGAATACAAACACGGATGCTAAGTTTTTCTGCCCGTTCAAAAGTTCTCCGCGAAAAACAGTTTGAAACCGAGGTCGACTGCAATAACCCGTCCAAAAATGTAGAAAGAGAAATGAAAATACGCGTTTTGTTCTTTTATCAATAGTCCAAAGGCGAAAAAGTATTCGAATTATTGGAAGCGAGGCAAAAACTCCTCTATTAATACTTCCCCCAACGGTTTTTGTCATGCTTTAGCAATCGTCCCCGGTTATAAAGTATCACAATTTGTTAATTAAAATTGTCCACAACATATAGATTTTAAAGAGAGATGTAATTAACTGCTCGTTTGAAAGTAAATAAGGATATTTCTTTGTAATTTTACAATAAAAATTTTACACAGTTTTCGTTAGCTGCTACTACACTTTTCTTCGACCTAAGAAGATATGTAGCAACACGCACATACACAGCCACGTAACCTGCTTGTTCTTGTTCGTTTTTTTGTGGATGCTATTTGGCACTGTTGTACTTCTTAGGTCCAAGAAAAGTGTAGTAGCTGCTAACGAACACTGCGTACAATTTTTATCGTAAAATTACAAAGAAATGCCCTTATTTACTTTCAAACGAGCACTTAATTACAACCCTCTTTAAAATCCATATGTTTTGGACAATTTTAATTAACAAATTGTGATACTTTATTAACGGGGGACGATTGCTAAAACACGACCAAAACCGTCGGGGGAGGTA
This sequence comes from Eurosta solidaginis, assembly GCA_029619165.1. Classification (NCBI taxonomy): domain Eukaryota; kingdom Metazoa; phylum Arthropoda; class Insecta; order Diptera; family Tephritidae; genus Eurosta; species Eurosta solidaginis. Next base: position 9,212 of record JARSSU010040398.1, read on the forward strand.
TTAATAGACGCGTTTTTTGCCTCGCTTCCAATAATTCGACTACTTTTTCGCCTTTGAACTATTGAAAACAAGACAAAACGCGTCTTTTCATTTCTATTTCCACATTTTTGGACGGGTTATTTCAGTCAACCTCGGTTTCAAGCCGTTTTTCGCGGAGAACTTTTGAACGGGTAGGAAACTTAGCACCCGTGTTTGTATTCTTAATACTGGAAGAACTACGCGTCCTCAAATATCCCAATTCAAGACTTTTGCATAATTTTCTGTAGGACCCATATAGGTGCACTACATTTCATACTAAATTCGTTCAAAAAATTTACCATCACCGCAACCCATATCTGATATTCAGCTCCTTTTTTGTTTCCCTGCGTCGCTTCCAACGACAGCAACCCCGGTAATTTTGACACTTCGTTCAGTGTCAAAACGCATGTTCCACGCAGGTTCCACTGAGTTCCACAATAGTTTGACACTGACCGAAGTGTCAAACTGCAATGTGCTAGAAAGAGAAAGGAGTTGCTTCCTTCTCATACATATCATACTTGTAAACCTGTACTATGCAACTAACAGATCGGTGAAATTCGCACATTCACACGCACAGTTCTCGACTCAATTTCAAAAAAAAACCTTAGATTACCTAGCTTAAATTTTAAAGTGAGGTAAACCTTACCAATTGATGTATAAATAGAATATATAAGGCGTATTTGTTGTTATTAAAAGAAGCTTTTTATTTACGTTAAAGTTTTTAACATTTTTTTTTAACTTTAATTTAACAATTTATACGTTTTTAAAGCATTTTCGTGCATTGAAATACAACCGTGTCCATATACGTTTTGACATTATATTTCATGCTCGTTCGTGTTTGCCATTCTCATTGTTTCTAAATTCGTAAACAAGGACTGCAGTTATTCGGTGTGATTTTTCGAAAAATGTATTAATTTTTTGAAATTTTACACTTAATCTGTGGTATTGTGGTGGTCAAAAAGTTTTTATGCAAAAATACTTTGGCTTACAACGCGACAATGTATTTCGTAATCAGTGATGACATGATATGAAACTTTTATTCTCTCTCAATTCGTTTCCAGGAATGGGTCTTGAAGTTCATTCGATTGTAAACAAAAGTTCGTTCGTTTCCAAGAATGGGTCTTGAACATCAGATGGCTATAGAGTTGCCTAAACTACAAAAAAAAATTCCAAGAAATCCGTTCGGTTTCATTATTTTCAAAAAATCAGCAAGTAAGGTGATAAAAACTTATTAAAATTTATAAAAAAGGCAAAAGTTTTGTAGAAATATTTTGTGGTAGATAAGTGAAAAAATATGAAATAATATATTTCGATTGCGTTGCTTTGCTTTGTTGCGCTGACACCGCCATAAGATAACAATGAACGGCTAGCCCCTTTTTCACTTTGATGCGACCAAAATGTTTATTTACATACATATGTATATCCACATACAATAAAAAACGCAAAAAATTTATAAGAAATTACGAAATTATATCACTTGGTGAAGTATCTGCGTTGTCGTCCGCAAAACGCTGTTAATTATACATGTTGCGTTAACATATACGTATACCTACAATTTATCTCAGCTGTCAAAAGTGGAATGTTGCAACGCTCCCACAAAAACCTGGCCTTTATGCATCCTTTACATCAATGCGAAGACTAAGAAGGTGACTTTTTCTCCAATCGAAAGCTGCTATCAAAACTCGTTTCGTGTGCAGCCCTTCGATGAAATTTGTTGTCACTGATAAATTTTCCACGGGTGAAAAATACCGGCACTTCCGGTAAATGTAAAGACTTGAAAAGTTCTGTTTCAACTTAATCATTAAAAATCGTATAAAATAATTGAAATACCTAACCAATTTACACTTCAATGGAATTCTTACCACTAAAATTGCCCTATATTAAAATGTAGCAGAACAATGACATTTCACCCGGTAGATAATTTAGGCAAGGCATTAAAAAGGGAAGTGTTGAATGTTTGGGCAAACACATTGTCATAAATTGTTTTTGTTTTTTATCGGCCTATTGATAAATGATTCAAGGTTCGATTCGAGCTCAAGGCCAGAACAATAATTTTTTTCTAATGATAATTATTGTCATTTTTTAATTTTTCTAAATTTGAAAAATTGTATTTTGTTTTTGGAATAGTAATTAGAAAATTTTTCAGACAACCTGCCATAGCTGCGCAGATAGATCCATTTCGAAGGGTGCTAAGCCTCCATCATGAGTACGCTTTAGGAACGCTGCGCTAACCATTTAGCTATACAGCGGTGTTTGTTTGACTGGTAAATTTGCTACTTTCTATTCCTTTTACCAAACTATATTTATTCAGTGTTGCGCCATCTGGTGCAAATCACTGATAATGCTGGATTTTTGTTTATTGTCAATTACTTTGTTTGACATTCCCAAGTGCTCATGGTTTATTAACAATTGTTTTTGTTTTATCGGCCTATTGATAAATGATTCAAGGTTCGATTCTAGCTCAAGGCCAGAACGATAATTTTTTCTAATGATAATTATTGTTATTTTTTAATTTTTCTAAATTTGAAAAATTGTATTTTGTTTTTGGAATAGTAATTAGAAAATTTTCAGACAACCTGCCATAGCTGCGCAGATATGATCCATTTCGAAGTGTGCTAAGCCTTCATCATCAGTACGCTTTACAACAAACCACCGCGGTTTGCCAGTCAAACAAGCCACCGCTGTATAGCTAAATGGTTAGCGCAGCGTGCCTAAAGCGTACTGATGATGAAGGCTTAGCACCCTTCGAAATGGATCTATCTGCGCAGCTATGGCAGGTTGTCTGAAAAATTTTCTAATTACTATTCCAAAAACAAAATACAATTTTTCAAATTTAAAAAAATTGAAAGATAATTATCATTAGAAAAAATTATTGTTCTGGCCTTGAGCTCGAATCGAACCTTGAATCATTGTCATACATTTTTGATGAAACAACGGACTTTCTAGAAAAAAGACTTGTTTTAGTGGTTAGATATTTCGATCGGTGTTCAGTTATTACACAGTTGAAACTTTTAAGACGCTTGATTTTTAGTCTGAGTTCCAACTCACACTTACTGAATCTAGGCTCTGGTATGAAGTTTAAACTGTATGGAAAAAGTAAAATTCTATAAAAATAGCATTAACACCACTGCTTATTTTATTTACGATTTACTGAGTTTGCCACAACGCAAATTTTTTAACCGTTCTTTAATAAAACCTAACTGCGCTATGCACTTTATTTCATTGCAATCAAGCAAAACTAGGTTCACAACGTTTGGTTGTGAAAGACATAGACTAATCCTAGAAATGTGAACATATAATACCTAAAGGTGCACTTTATTTTTGTGTGTGCAGTTTGAATTAAAACTAAGTTTCTGCTTATTAAAATTTTATATATTAAACCATTGAAAATATCCCAATTGTTTATATACCAATAAAAAACCTAAAATTTGGTCCTTTTTTTTTGAGGTGTGGTTTTTTCGATGCATTTGGTCCTAAATGAAAACATGGTGTGGCAACCGTGTTTGAGAACGCATGTGACAAGGTTGCATTTTTTCAGAACTATAAATAATGAAATAGTAGTATGGAAGCGACAGCCATAGTAGTAGACATGTATGTGAATATTAGCAAAGTTTAAAAAACAAAGCATTTTTTCTTTGAAAATAATCTAAAGGAAGATGCACACGAGGCGTATCTTCAAAGACGCGTATTAGGTACAGCATAAGAAATCTTGAGGCGAAAACAATCGTAGCTGCATTCCATATTTGTACGAAGCTATGTCTCGTGTGTATCTTGCCTAAGTTTAGCTTCTTACGAGATCCAACATTTTTAATTAATAATGATAAATAACACGTGAGCAACTAAGCTTAGGTGCCTTTTGAGTCGTTTTGGCACTTGCGTTGCGTCTACATCTGACATTGAACACATGCGCTTTAATTGCTTCAATCTATAAGCAACGCATGGCGTCCACCGTGGTGTGATGGTAGCGTGCTCCGCCTACCACACCGTATGCCCTGGGTTCGCACCCCGGGCAAAGCAACATCAAAATTTTAGAAAAAAGGATTTTCAATTGGAAGAAAATTTTTCTAAGCGGGGTCGCCCCTCGGCAGTATTTTGCAAGCGCTCCGAGTGTATTTCTGTCATTAAAAGCTCTCAGTAAAAACTCATCTGCCTTGCAGATGCCGTTCGGAGGCAGCTTAAAAACATGTAGGTCCCGTCTGGCCAATTTGTAGGGAAAACTCAAGAAGGAGCACGGACGCACAAATTGGAAGAAGAAGCTCGGCCTTAGGACCTCTTCGGAGGTTGGTCGCGCCGCCTCTACATTTATTTATTTATTTTTAAAGAAAACGCACCGCCAACGTCCAAAAGCAAAAACACAAAAAGAATAAAAAACTTAGGGTGTTCTTCTTGAAGTTTCCTGGATTTCTTGAAAAATATAAGAATTTCTATCGCCGGTTCAAACTAAATAAAAAAAACATAAATTAAGATTTCATGGGGGTCGAATTTTTTTCCGTGGATCGATCAGAGAGACGTGGGGAACATATCCCTCCTGGAGCGCAAACGCCACTTGATGGGAGGGCACAAAATAGATCAAAAAACGGGTTCCGCAGTGCAATCCCTATAAATTTTTCTATCTATCTTTCCATGTTATTAAAAAGAGTTGATTTTCATTTTCTCATGTTGGCAGGGGACTTTTAACGTTCCGTGATTACGTAACCCTTATTTGACGAGGCACTGACCGATTTCTTTCCCAATAAAAAGTTGTTTGTTTTAGCGTGCACCAGAAGATTGAACACGGGCCCCTGGGGAATTGTATCTTATATAGCCATAAGAAATGAACCCATGGTTTGTATTATACTTTTTAAAAAAGGAAAATTCTCATTTGCTAAAAAAAGGAGTAAAACATTATACTACGTTTTTTTCATTTTCGTACATAACTATACTTTTCCTTTTGTAATACAGAATCGAGCAACTGGAAAACAAAAACTCCGACACACACATCCTTCATCTTATGCCATTCGACTGCCTAGCCACTGCCTTCCTTCCTATTCGCGACATTGAGCTCGATTAAGCGTGCCCAACTATATAGTAAACAATGAAGCAATACAGATTGCTTTTCGAAATCATGGACATATATTTTTTAAGAATGTAGCGCTGTTTCAAAAAGGAATGTCAAAAAACACCCAGTGTATGTCAAGGGCCAATTATACTTCCTTAGGGCCATTATGGTGACTATTATACCACAAACTCACACACACACAAGCAGGGATGCACCTTAGACGTTTAGCTAATCGTTTATCAAAAAATTTCCACCGTTTCCGTTGAAACACTTCGAATATTATCGATAAAGAAATATCAGATAAATTGTATCTGTTCTACCGAAACGAAAAGCTTTCGTTAACGTTAAACAAAACGTGATACTTTATGTTTGAATTGTGCTGGCAATGCTATAGCATGGTGAAGCGTCAGGTGTAACAGCGAGCGGATATACACACACAAACCTCCATGTAGTTTGTTTGTAACTCGTTGTGGTAATGTCAAAATACTCCTGAGAAATGTTCGTACTGTCAAAATTCATGAGAAAAGTTGCCAATCAGTGGCTAATGCTTTCACTTTAATGACTCCGCCATCAATCAGCTTTGCCAGCATAGTTTGAAATTAATAATCAACATAAACGATTTGATTTCGTTTGATATGGCAGAAAACAAAACGAAATCATTCGTTAATTTGACGTTTCTTAACGTTAATAAACCGAAACGAAATGACTTTTGTTTCGTTTATTACGTTAATTATCGTAACGAATGATATCGGTTCGTTGGTTACGCTTGCCTGCACACAGATGCGCATCGTAAACAAAAGATCAGCTGTTTTTGTTTATGGGCAGTTTTTACGTCATTTCCCTTTAGAGCTCTTGTTTTTTCTTGTCTTTCATTCCTCACGCAGTCAAGTGTGACGTAGATTCCACGAAGCAATTGAACTCGTGATGCGTAATCTTCCTGTGTGTGATTTGTGATTATAACATAAAACCATAACAGTTTAGAAAACCGTCTGATCGACCTACCTATGGGAAATCAATGTGAAAATCAATTAATTTTTGTTGGGTGCCATACCATAACGCTAACTCCATAACCATATAGCCAACCAATTGGTTTTGGGTTTCTCGCCATATCCATACCTAAAATATGTTGAGTTGGTGAATTTAATAACTGATGTTTAGTCATTGTTTTGGATACTGTTACCGCCACATATACATTTCGCTTCTGGTAGAGATTAACCTGAAAATATCGATGCTATTATTCTTAGTTACATTACGATTTAGTCGATTCCGTACTCATACGGCACTTATACATTTTTTGAAACACTTTATAGCTATCACATGGGTAAATTAAGAAGTGTCAATCATGCAATTTGACACAGTGTCCGAGTTCAAGATAACTTAGTATAAAATCACTAAAGTAAGAATTGTCTGTCGTTCTTCACTAAAAAGTCTGTATACTTAGCTAACTTTATCATCTTCTGTTAATTAAGAGAAATCCAATTCATCCAGGACTCCTTTATGTCACTCCTGGTATATCCAGTCTGATTTGAGTTCAAAATTCGACGAAGATCGGCAGAATATACGCAGAATAAATTTCTAGGCTATACAGATACGTTATGACCAGAGGACTTATGTTTTTTGTGGAATACGTTTGGTAATTTTTTTTGCGTTTCTCTTCATTTTTTAAACTATTTGGCGCGATTTTTAGGTTACGCACCATTAATCGATCACATGGAGATGGTATGGATATGGGTATGATACCGACTATGGCATGCGGGTTAAGCAAGTTTAATTCGCCCTTTATTCAAGACATTAATGGTTGGTGACTTATAACCATAAAACCATAAACAAATATAAAACAGCTGATCGGAACCTATCCTTATGGAATCAATGTTAATCGATTAATGTGCCATACCATAACGCTAACGCCATAAGCATACCTACCAACCAATTAGTTTTTGGTTTCTGGCCATATCCATAACCTAAAAATATTTGAGTTGGTGATTTATAACTTTTTGTATATTTATTCATTGTTTTGGATTTTACGATATGGACTAAGAGACTATTTTTTGTGGGAATATGTTTGTAAGTTTTTTGCGCGTTTTCTTCATCTTAATTTGTGGCGAGATTTTTTAGGTTAAGGCACCATTAATCGATGACATTTGAGATGGTTGCTGGATATGGTTATGGTTACGGGTTGGACTATGGCGTAGGGTTAGGACGTTTAATTTGCACTGTATTAAATACGTGTGTCTTCAACACATCGTGCTTTATTTAATGATTAGTCATTGTACATAGAGAGGATGTGTTGTTCTAATGGCATAACTGTAACTAGGGGTGCTAGTTCACTTATGCATGTACAAGTGTGTTGTATAAACTAGTATGGGTATACATATACAACAAACCTCTTCCCTTTATTAAAATATGTATCAATACAAGTTGAAAAACAAACAAAATATTATATACTTTAGCAGTTCAGTATAAAAAATATATATTATACAATTGAATATTATGCTTTACAAGTTCCGTTTGTCTGGTGGTTAACGTCTGCGTCTTTGAGTTGTATACTTCATTGGGTTTATCAGTTTGGTGATCTATACTTTCGTATTTTCAAAAATTCATTATTTTATTTTCTACAGTCTTGTTTTCTTGGATTTAGTTTGGTTAGAGCTAGACTAGTCATTTTCAAAAATTCATATTTTATTTTCTACAGTCTCTGTTCTGGGATTTGAGTCTTTTTCATTTACCTGTGTATGGTCATCTTATTACATTCCGATCTTTTGTGCCATATCATCACTTATACGCCATTTTCATTTAGATTGTTCTTCATTTAAAGGTGTTGTTTTGAGAATATGTTCTCGGCTTCTTCTATATACCCGCCTTCAGTATCTTGAACTAAATAGGGACCGCGCTCTGACATATTAATACACCGGGATACAAACAGAACGTGGAGATTTCTTTTATAACATACTTTTCTCTTCATTATGTGGTGTTTAGAGGTTCTGGTTTTCTTAAAATCATTGAAATTTTTTAGCTGTTTGTGACTTTTTGTTTTCGATTTCCATCTTCTATACCCCATTTATCACAAGCTTGCTTCAAAACAAAATTTTGTGTCATTGATGGTATTTTCAGTTCTCAGTCTTCCGGGTGACATGAGTAACTCGCTTGGGCTTGGGCATGCATTTTTCGGAGTGTTCTGTAATGTAAAAGTTGCTGTGTATGGATCGGTTTTTTCATCTAGACATTTATGTAACATTTTGCTTATGGTTTCATTGACCTCGTCGCCAGGCCGACATTCGACCTAGGTAGATAGGGACTGGAAGTTGTGTGTTGAATATTTCATTCGACACCATTTTTTTTACACTTTTCAATATAATTGAATGGCGGACCTGTATCAAAAATCAAGATTCCCGTACACCCATGTCGGGCACAAAATAGTTTGATTTAAGTACTACTTCCAGCTTGAGAAACCCGAGTTAAGACAGTTCAATTTCAATATACCTTTGATAGTAGTCTACGACAGTAACATACGTTCTTTTGTTGAACTCAAATAAATCACAGCTCAAATTTGTTACCATGGTATATCGTGTTTTACCCTCGTCGGTTCATCCATCTTGTTTTCGATTTGCTACTCTGTATTCATGCAAAGCTCGCACCTAGAGACTGCGTGTTAGATGTCATTATTTATGTTAGGCCAAACACTGATCTCTTAGCTAGATGATTTTGACAGCGCTGCACGCCATATGGCCGCTCATATATTGTAAAATAAGATCTTTTTACGAAGTAGTAGCTGGGGATAACAATGCGGGCTTACTTTTTAAAGTAAATTATCTACAATTGAAAGGTCATCTTTGTAACTAAAGTAGGCATTGCTGCCTGGTGAACTATTTTTTTATGTGATGGCCATCCGTCTTAACAGTCTTTTTCACTTTTTGCAAGAACTCATCACTTGCGTGCATTCTTTATTTCGCTTTATGGACTCTTCTGGTAAAAGTCCTATGTGAGACATTAACAAAGGGCACTGTAAATCCATTCTTATTTTTCCACATCAGGTTGGTTTTTTCCCTCAATGGCCCTCTAGGGAGTGTATCGCTTACAATAAATATTTGCCAGGCTTATACACAACTTTTAAGTTGTAACGTTGTAACGGCATCATAAAGCGTGTGTAGTCGCGGTGGAATTTTTTAAAAAAGAAGTGTTATTAACACAGCGATGACTAAAGGTTTATGGTCGGTCTCTACAATAACTTTCTACCCCGTGTAAAACGTATTTGGTGGGAACTTGTCCGCAGCCGAAAAGAAATAGCGAAAAAAGTTTCTTTTTCTATTGTGGCATATTAATCTGAGAGCTAGTCAAAGAGCTGAGGCCGCGAACGCAATCGGGTTTTTCCTCATGAAAAATAGCAGCACCGACTGCAAATTCAAAGCGTCTACAGACAACCTCGAGCTGTGTTGCGTGGTATCAAAATACCTCAGCACCGGTGTGATTCTTGTAATTGCATTTTTTATTTTAGACTTAATGAATTACCTTTTCATGAGTCATCATTCCAATACCACTGTATATCTGTTTTCAGTAATTCGCGTAAAGTATTTTGGCGGACATATTACATTGCTATAAAAGCCCCTAAATCGTAATCATGCCAGGAATCTCTGTACTCAGGCACTGAACGTGGTGCTGGGTAACTCTGTGTAGGGCTTTGCATTTTTTCTGCTCATTAAAAATATGCCTACGAACTTAATTTCGCGTCTATAAAATGTGATTTTTGATTTTATTAAACTTCAAATCTACGTTTTGAGCCCCTTTTCAAGTACTTCTCTTCAATAATTATGTCATGTCCGCGATGTTAGATGCATGTATTCAAAAGTCATCCATGTAAATTATGACCTTCAATGTCACAAATACATAAATTTTCCATGTTCGGCATGAATATTTCTGGCGCTGCATGATACCAAGAGGATACGCGTAAAACCGATACCTGCCGAATGGTGTTCATCCAATTTCTTCATCCAAACCCTGAATTCGCATCTTTCAGTGTACTAAAACTTTAGACCCGCTTAAATTAGATTACATTCGTCAATATTCGGAAACGCAAACGTGGTCGCAAAATAACGCTATCCAAATTTCGTGGGCTCTAGCCATAGCGTAATTGCCATTGGTTTTGTAACTAAAACACAATTGGAGCTCACCCACTCGGTTGGTTCTTTGACTGGTGTAATACTTTTAATCCACCATTCTATTAGTTATTTTTTAAACAGGCTCATACAGTGTAAACGGAATTTTTCCTAGGAGGATCTGTGTTACTGCTTCCACCTCCGATTGATTGTTTAAATGACCTTTTCAAATCTTTAAGTCAGCCATGTGAATATTCTTCGAACTTTTGTTTAGCACTTTATACCATATTGGACCTGTTTTTACTAGAATCCATCAAATCGGCGCTTTGTAGACCTATAAATATTATTGCACTTCATATTTATAATATAGAATTCAAGTGAATATACTTTTTTGCTGTTTGAAAAAACACACTCGTTTGTTAGTTGCACCTTGCCTACAGTTTGCAATTTTCGCCACTAAAAGTTACATATTGTGGTTTGGACATGTGTAAATTGTTTAGTGTCCATGTATTATAACATACTCATGACATAACATTCGCTTGTGCTCCTGTATCTATTTGACAATAATCTTTGCTGCTGCCAATTTGTACGGTGATGTTCCACTCCTATTGACTGACGTGTGTGTCACAGCCTATTACATGCATCCTACAAGTTCAACACTGACACACACGACTCTACCGGCGTCACTAGTAAACGACATGATGTCTCCGAGATGCGGTCATACGCGTACGAGCAGGCGGTTTTATGATAGAAATATCCTATATTACTTCATAATACTCTGTATCACACAATACCTTGGCTATAAAATGATTACTAATTATATCTACTAATTTTAACGAACATTGAACGACGGTTTATTAGTAAACGAACATCTGATACGTAAGTAATATATGCGTGTGTATATACAGTGTGTGTCGACATTCGTGTATTTATACGCCAGTTCAGAAGTAAGAACTTGAACTACGCCTACGAACGTGCGAAAAATGTGTGAAATTAGTAATTTAAAAACTAGTAATAAAATGCATAATAAACACGCAACAAGCGTTCTCAAAACTAATATACAAAACGGGTTTAATTGTGACAAAACGCGTGAAATCGACAAGTGTCAGTGTCAAACGTGTTAACCACGAAACATAACCACACATTTTGTGAGACTCCGGCAATTTTAGGGCTCCAGCCGACATACGCTTTTGTAGCTGTGCGCTCAACGGAAAAATTCGGATTGGTAGTTTTTGCAATTCGTTTTTTGCATACATTTACATCAATTGTCGCATCCCTTTGGTATTTTCGTTCCATATTGGTTTGTGTTTTCATTATACGCATCGCTGACGTTTCACAACCGTTGTCTATATTAAGCCTATCTCGGACTCGCACGTGTGTCATTACTAATCGCCTCGTTACATTTTGTGGTCGTCGTGTATACAAATAACATCGAATACAAAAGCATCAAACAAAATGTCGAAAAATAAATATCAACTTCTTTAATAAAGAATGCGAAAAAATGCAAAGGACGCTGGTTTGCCAACTTCTGCCGAATACCACCACTCCTGCAACGTTTCAATCATGCAATGACGACATAATCTTAGCGAATATGAAAGTGAAGCAGACGGAAGTCACTATGAGGAGAACGTATATATCTGCGCTCGAGAATCGAGAAAACTATTGAGCGCCTAGTAAATAAACAACAAACTAACAACAAATGTAAAATGCGCGAGTGGATTCGCGTACGCACAAATTTCGAGCCGACATATCGTCTCACCCGGTACACCCGTGTATACGTGTAATACAAATATGCACAACAACAACAACAACGTATGTAAGTGGCAATTTCATGCCGCAGTGGCAGAGGCAGAGATACCAACTGCACCTTTTCAACAAATTTCCAATTGAAGCAATGTTTTTCATGCAAATAGTGTCCAATCCCATTGTGTTCCCAATATTCTTCTTATAAGATCAAAGTATTGTTGAGCTATTACCTGATTACAACCCAACAAGCGAAACATCTTTTAAATCAATACAATTCGTTAAACGTGTTGAAATGCTGAAAAATGCCTATAATTGGCAGAAAGTGCCATAATTTTTTGCTGTGCAACAAAAAATGCGTGGGTGCCGCAAATTATGAATCGATTCACTACAGTGCGCGTTTGTAAATTGGCCACAGTTTTGTAAACAATTCTTAACAGTTTTTCGTGTACGATTAATGAAGCGGATTCGCATATAAAACTCTCGCGAACAAACGTCACCAAAACGAATCGCCGGTGATACTTTTATAAAATGTTAGCACTCGGAATAAAGGTGGGGTTTAACAGAATCTAGTATTGCGCGAACACATTATAATGGTGTAAATGATAACGATCTTAACGCAATATCGAACGAATATACGCGCTGTCAAGATTGTGAAGGACATAATGAGTTACATGTTTATAACGACGTACAACCAAGTGCATATAAACCAAAAATAAGTTATTCCACAACCAAAATCGCAACCAGTAGTTGTGAAAGAATGCGTTGATTCGTCTAACAATATTCCCGCGTGCAAAAATAATCTAAAAGTGCTATAAATTGTGCTAAATTTCGGTCACTTAGCTATTAATTGTACAGAGCCACAGCAAAAACAAAGGTGTTCAAAGTGTCAACGCACGACACATAGAAGTGAAGAGTGTCCGGCCCCAAAGAAAGATATCGTAAACACAATAGAGCTCCGGTTGTTATAAAAAATGTTAAAAAAAATAACGACGTGTATCGTGGAAGATATAAGCGTAAATGGTCATGCCACAATGGTTTCGTCGACCCAGGTAGTACCCGTACGCTAGTACGAAAACATTGCTAACCGTATAGGAACACTCAAAAACGTAATAACAGTGCTAGGAGGTTTTGGTGGTGGAGAATACATTTCACTTGCGTAAATGATATTGTTAAAGATGATGATCACGCATTGAAAGCAAATCTAGTGGTTATTAGTGACGAGCTAATTTCGGAAAACGTACTCCTCGGGAAGTGGATGTACTGTGCGGTTCGAGTACTGCGTTAATAATTGAAAACGATGAATGTCGTATCGAGCAAGTTCGTAACAATAAACTAGTCCACAACGGGTTAAACGAAAAAGATAATCAACATTCGAAAACGTACTAAACGAGTACAGAGAAGTGTTTGCAAGTAATATCGAAAATATTGGAAATGCGGGGGTTTCAAAAATGAAAATTGTTCTAAGAATGATACGCCGATTCAGTTTAAAAACCATATCGAGTTCCAGTTTGCTAACGTCCGATAATATCGCAATATTTCGGAGTTGTTAGAAAATAATATAATTCGTCCGAGCGAATCTTCGTTTTCGTCTCTAGTTGTTTTAGTGGAGGAAAAGAAAACAAAGAAAGCAGAGACTCTGCATAGATTACCGTTGCCTAACAAACAAACACAGTGAAACAACATTCTCCCCATGCCGAAACATGGCAGGGAAACCGTTTGCGCAACTCGCGGGTAACGTATTTTAGTACTCTCGACCACAGTATGGCTATCATCAGATAGAAATCGATGAGCCGTCATACAAAAAACCAATATTACCCGCGTTCGTAAACAGGTCAGATGGACCTTCGAGTTTACCGTATGCCTTTCGTCTCGTACAAAACCCAGCGCGGCGACGTTCTCAGTCTATAATGATAAAATCGCGGCTAAAATGAATTCGGGCGAGTTGTAATTTATTTAGGACGACATCGTAATACACAGTAAAACTGTATGTGTGAAGGACTGCTACGTTTAGAGCGGTTCCTAAAACTTCTAAAAGAAGCAGGACCTTACACTACGCCCTGATAAGTGTAAGTCCTGGCAACAGAGATTGGGTACCTTGGACACGGGCATCATTAACGAGAACGGCATTACACCGGGACTACATAGGGTCAACGCCATAAAGGAATTTTCAACGGCCCTACCATGTACGAGGTAAGAAGATTTTTAGGTCTTCACGGGTTCTTTCGAAAATTCGTATCAAAAGGACTATTCAATTTTATCGAAACCACTCTGCCTTTGTACACTAACTTAAAAATAATCAGGACCAATTGCCTTGGGGTCCATGTCCTGAGCACAACAGCATAGCCTTTGAAACATTATTTCCCCTTTACAAACGAAATGAACCAATTCTTGTGTTATCATGACGACAATGCCCACATGATGTACTACCGACGCAAGTAGTGTTGGTTAGCAGGTGTACTTCTACCCAATCACAAACCGATGACAATTGCGGCCGTATTTATTGTTTAGCTAGGTCGTCATTGCACCGATACCGGAACACGATACCACAGCTACGAGCTCAAAGTTCTCGCTGTTGTGGAAACACTACAACGTTTGCGCATATACCTACTAGGGAAACCCTTTCGTCTTGTGAAAAACAGACTGCTCTGCAATCGCGCACGTAAAGCAGGATACAGGACATTTAAGTCCAAATAGCACGCTGTGGCTAAATATACTCGAGTGACGATTTGAATGCGTACATCGTCAAGGGACGTAGGTTACAACATGTTGATGCATTGAGCCGAATGCCTGACCACCTGCTAGGGAGGTTGAGCCAGTGGATTCGTATTGGACGTAAATATCGACATGAAGATTGCTCCTACGATGCAAAATGCAGGACGGACGAAAAACTACGACAAACACATAAATAATAATTAAATGGTACAGTAAAGTCATCGCAAACACAAGCATAAAATCAGAATATCAACTACGTAACAACCGTTTGTATAGGTAAAACAACCTTGGTGGTGCGCAAATTTGTTGTACCAAAGTGTTACGCTGGGCGCATTGTTCGATTATGCACATGATCGACAGGTCATCCACGCGCTTGAAAAAACGCTCGACGCATTCACAGACGTACGGGTTCCAATATGAGAAGGTACGTAACGTAGCTATATAGCTGCTTGTAATAAAATGCTTGCTATCAAAGACACGTAACTGACAAAGCGAAGGCAGCCTCTATATCGACGCTATTAAGCCAATTCCGTTTCTATCGTTATCATATAGATCACCTAGGTCCCTTTATTCGCAGCAAGCGAGAAAAATAGCTACGTATTGCTATTTCTGATGCATTGAGTAAATTCTTGTTGTAAGCCCGCTCGCGATACTTTAAAACATTGCACGTTCCTAAGTCCCTTAACGAATGTCATCGTATTTTGGTCTTCATCGCACATCGTAACCTATAGAGGAACATCTTTTAATTCGAAAGCGTTGAAGATTTTTGCATGAAATAAACATTTAAACACACAAAACTGCTGATTCCGGCACACCTCGTGCAACATGGTCAGTTGAGCGCGCGGAAAACCAATGTATTCCAACATTTTCTGCGAACTACCACCGAAAAT
>JARSSU010040399.1:0-19562 GCA_029619165.1 Eurosta solidaginis
CAAATATAAAGCGACCTCTGATGTCCGAGTGTTTGCTCATATTTGACAATATTACATACAGTCCGGTAAGAAGTGACATCAAAAGGGTAAGTTTAATATACCATTTCATGTTCATGAAAGGTATAAAAAAATTATACCAAGAGTCTAGGTTCGCGATCATCACATGTGTCGAAAATGAATGTTCCCCCAGCAAACATCAATTAACATTTAGGATCCTTCACATACAAGCAAAAGGCCGCCTTCTCATCGTACTCTGAAAACATGGAAATCTAAAAACAGAAAAAATTCGACGGTAGAATAGTAAAACGAACAGATAAAACACATTTCTAACACAATATTTGAGCTTTTAAAAACTTGTTTACAAGAACAAAGCAATTACACAGGTACAACCGTCAAACACACAACAACAAATAAACACAAAGCAGTGACGCAAAACTCACGAAGAAGGTCAAACGACTAGAATTACTGACTTTTACCTGCCTCAGTCTGATGAACACACAGCACATTCACATAATATATACAAGCATCAATTTTGACAATACCTGCTCATGTACTTACGAACTAGAAATACAAGACAACGACAACAACAGATCAGACAAAATGGACACTGATGAGGGCACAACGCCGAAACCGATGGTCTCGAAACCAAATTTGACAAGGGATGACGGAAATCGTTCCAATATACATCACAAATAATTGACTTTCTGCTTTTATTTAAAAAAAATTTTAGTTCGTGTTTTGCTGTTCTGTGAAAAATTTAACAGAAAGAAATATCGGTAGTAAAAATAACTGCTTTCGATAGTAAATGCCAATGCTCCATTGAGTGGCAAAATCTCAGCCTGGATAAGGCTATGTTATCGGGGCTCCATACAACTTTCCACGATTGCACTCAAAGGCATATGATACGCTTGATGCGCGCAGTATTTGCCAACCATTTTGATATATCCCAACTACTTATTTATTTTACCATAACTGTTTTCAACCTTTTGACGCGTCTATGTGACGCTATCCTAGCTAATGGCGCCATTATAGGTACAATGATACTAAATTGTTCTTAACTTGGTTTTCCAAAGAAGTGTTTGCTTCGCTTTTCCTATGCTTGCATAAGCAGGTTCCGGCAAGACTACCTTCTGGGCAGAATCATGTTCATCCATTTGCAAAATATGACCTAGCTAACACAACAGCTGGTTATTTATTGGTTGAACTATCACAAAACTCATACTGCTGATCGTTAAATCTTATTATCTTCCTATGGAACCAATTACGTTTTCATATCAGAGAGACGTGGACAAAGGGAAGGAAAAATCGAATCATCTTCTCTTTCATCCTAGCATCTTCAGTTTGAAGCTTCGGCATATTTGCAGATACTTGATATACTTATATAAGTACTATTGTTTAATGGGTTAAGCAAGTCCCAGTTGACTCCATTAGCCCTGAAGACACTCGAACCACGACTCGTGATTTAACCAATGGAAACTTACTTCACAGTTAAAACAATATTTAAAAGGAAATGGGGGAATATCTTCCCACATAGTACATTTGTTTATGCTTGATGTTAGAAAGCCCCAGGGTTATTATCCCTGAGTTCAAAGAGGATACAATATTTCGCCATATACGGGACTCCGACTGCCACTTGCGCTATGTGACTTCAAAACCGCTACCATTTATATAACTTTTATCAGCAGTGCTGAGAGATACGAAGCACAGAATCAGCATCACCTTTGCGACATCTAGAGCAGTGGTTTGCATATAATAGCATAATTGTGCTCTCATGCATATGCGAGAAGCAATCACCTTAATTTTTGGACACTCATGATCTAAAGCGAATCCGTGCCGTGTTATCAAATTAAAAGAACGGCATGTGGACCATATATATTCATGGCCCATTTCTACAAAGTCATACCATACTCCTTGTCCCCTCGGTGAACACAGATCTTGAAATTCATATTTCAACCTGGCCTTGAGAGTTCACGATAAGTGGGGTTTCGCTATACCAACTTAGCTATCATATCAGTACATGCCAAAGAGTGATCGCACAGCAGCACCAAGTGAGACCTCTTTGCGAGCTTTTGTAAAAACATAGAAAGCTGCATGATTCCACGCGATGCAGAAACAATTATCGGTAAAGCCTTCTGCCATCGAGATATAGAAATATTTTGATGAAAGTTTGGAAATGAGATGGCCAGTATCTTATGTTTCTAGCGAGCACTTATGCTCTGAGTATTCCCGTTTGCGCGCGAGAATATAATTTGGTATTGCCTTGCTGGTTAAGTAGGGCTGCCAGGAATCTCACACGAGGAAGCCAGCTTGGTTTTTTTTTGGATTACATAATTTCTATACAGTGCCAGAGATCTTTGCGTCTTGATGTAGCTACCAAGCAGGATGTGTTTGGCAGTCTCCACTTTACGAGTAGATGTATAACGCTCTCATGTGTATCCTAGTGACTTAAGGTCAACCTGTCGGTTGTCACGGTTATAAAAGATCAGCTAATAACAAAGAATTCGTGCTGAGTACCATTTCGCTCTATGAATGCTTTCGAATGATGTGTTTAGCTTATATACGAAACAGTTAAACCTAAAGTTTCAACTCATGGAATGAGTTTTCGAAAATGTACATCCGGTTGCTGTCGAAAGGATTATAACATTTGGGTGAGCTTAAGCACGACTGCTTCAAATTGGTAACAGATACCTGAATGGCATATCAGAGTGGGCAGAACTTAGTATGGTGGTCAAAAGTGACCTGCTCTAGTACCTAATGACGACCTAGCAATCTGTTTAAGGTGTCAACTTCTGTCCATCCGTGGCCGTTTTGAAGGGATATAAAGGCTTGGACTTTATGTGTCGAATACTGCGGACAACTTCTCAGTGCAAGTAAAACACAGTAGATCGGGGAAACTTTGAAGACGGCCCTTCAAAGGGCTTTCGCTGGAAGAAGTGAAACCATTACGCTTAAGGCAGTCTGTGTATTTATTTCCACATACCTAGCTGCATTGATCTTCTTCATGATCAAGCTTATCTGGTAGCATGGATATGGTAAAAAACAAAAATTTTCACAAGTAAATAACTTCAACCCTAATACTCATATATGTATGTATATATGTATGTGTACAACTCTCAACATAATTTTCCAACAACTGTCGTTTTAAATAAACAATCATACAACAATACCAATTATGTATGACTAACAACACCACAACTAAGCATAATAACGACATTAGTGGCCAACAAACAACAAAAGAACAATAATATCGGTAGTAAAATGGCATGCAAAGGACGGACGCATATTTGTGGAGTGCACGCAATTTTCATATATAATTTGAAGTTTCTAACACTGTTGTTTTATTCATTTACATGTCTTTTTTTCACTGCCAGTATATGTTTGTTTTGTTAAATAACATCATGTTTGCAATCGCATTACTACATTTATTGTAAGTCGCCGCACAACAGATATATTGCCAATTAGTGGAAATTTTATACAGAGGCTAGGTAAACGCCAAACGCTCGTCTACTCAAACGGGATTGGCAGAGAGAGTTGGCGTGGGAATGGGAGCGAGAGCTAGAGTGAGATTTGGAGGATGATTGGAGGTTGGAGAGGGAGTGAGAGTGGTTGTGGGTGTGGGAGTAGGAGCGGGAGTTGGAGTGGGAGGTTTATAAGTGTGGGGTGTGGGGTAAATGGAATAAGGGATGGATAAGAATAAGAAGAAAATGGAAGATCACTTTTAGAATGTAGGAAAACCTATTTTAGCCGTGGCTAAAGTTTGCGTGGCACACTAATTTGGAATAGGAGCTGGCCAGTGAAATAGTCCTACATTAAATTGACGTTATGTCCGTTGATCTTTTGGCCCCCATTCCCAAAACATTGCATTATACGAACGAACATATTCCAGATTTCAGTAAACTCGACACTTTGAGCGTTCGTGAGCCGAGGCGGCCTTAAGCCAAGCTTCACTTCTGATTAGCGTCGTACACCTGCAAGGCGTATTAATTTTCACTGAAAAGCTTTTAATTGGCAAAAATACACTCCTAGTGTTCTCTGTCAAGGGGAGACCAAGATTAGAAAAATTGTGTTTTTTTTAAATGAAACTTTTTTTTGTTTTGGATGTTACTTTGCCTGGGAGTTGAACCAAGGACCCTACCACCATACTACGAGGACCAACAAACAATAACAAACACCTCGACCTAAGTAGTTGCAATCCGCGAAAAATTGGTTTTGAGGGGCATGCTGTAGCCCAAGATTTAGAAACTCTCAGGGTGTTAATAAAAATAAGAGGTTATTAGTGGTTTTAGCTGGTACATGGTGCTGCCCAAAATATTTTCAATTAGCAAGGTCACAGCTTTATAATAATTAGCAAATCACGGCACATTGGCTACTTGTGCAATTTTTATTTTAAAATTTTGAACTGCCGCGGATTTTCGCAAAAATAACGTAGTTATTACTTAAAACTGCGTGTACCGTACTTTTTATACTCAGCTGAGCAGAGCTCACAGAGTATATTAACTTTGATTGGATAACGGTTGGTTGTACAGGTATAAAGGAATCGAGATAGATATAGACTTCCATATATCAAAATCATCAGGATCGAAAAAAAATTCGATTGAGCCATGTCCGTCCGTCCGTTAACACGATAACTTGAGTAAATTTTGAGGTATCTTGATGAAATTTGGTATGTAGGTTCCTGAGCACTCATCCCAGATCGCTATTTAAAATTAACGATATCGGACTATAACCACGCCCACTTTTTCGATATCGAAAATTTGGAAAAACCAAAAAAGTGCGATAATTCATTAACAAAGACGGATAAAGCGATGAAACTTGGTAGGTGAGTTGAAATTATGACGCAGAATAGAAAATTAGTAAAATTTTGGACAATGGGAGTGGCACCGCCCACTTTTAAAAGAAGGTAATTTAAAACTTTTGCAAGCTGTAATTTGGCAGTCGTTGAAGATATCATGATGAAATTTGGCAGGAACGTTACTCCTATTACTGTATGTATGCTTAATAAAAATTAGCAAAATCGTAGAACGACCACGCCCACTTTTGAAAAAAAATTTTTTTAAGTCAAATTTTAACAAAAAATTTAATATCTTTACAGTATATAAGTAAATTACGTCAACATTCAACTCCAGTAATGATATGGTGCAACAAAATACAAAAATAAAAGAAAATTTCAAAATGGGCGTGGCTCCGCCCTTTTTCATTTAATTTGTCTAGGATACTTTTAATGCCATGTGTCGAACAAAACATCACCAATCCTTGTGAAATTTGGTAGAGGCTTAGATTCTAGGACGATAACTGTTTTCTGCGAAAAGGGGTGAAATCGGTTGAAGCAACGCCCAGTTTTTATACACAGTCGACCGTCTGTCCTTTCGCTTGGCTCTTAACACGATAACTTGAGCAAAAATCGATATATCTTTACTTAACTCAGTTCACACACTTATCTGAACTCACTTTGTATCGGTATAAAAAATGGTCGAAATCCGACTATGACCACGCCCACTTTTTCGATATCGAAAATTACGAAAAATGAAAAAAATGCCATAATTCTATACCAAATACGAAAAAGGGATGAAACATGGTAATTGGATTGGTTAATTGACGCAAAATATAACTTTAGAAAAAAAACTTTGTAAAATGGGTGTGACACCTACCATATTAAGTACAAGAAAATGAAAAAGTTCTGCAGGGCGAAATAAAAAACCCTTGGAATCTTGGCAGGAATACTGTTCGTGGTGTTACATATATAAATAAATTAGCGGCATCCAACAGATGACGGTGTGAATCACCCTGGTCCACATTTTGGTCGATATCTCGAAACGCCTTCACATATACAACTACCACCATTCCCTTTTAAAACACTCATTAATACCTTTCATTTGATACCCATATCGTATAAACAGATTCTAGAGTCAACCCTGATCCACCTTTATGGCGATATCCCTAAATGGCGTCCACCTATAGAACTATGGCCCACTCCCTCTTAAAATACTCCTTAATACCTTCCATTTGATACACATGTCATACAAACACATTACAGGGTTACCCTAGGGAAATACTATGCGCTATAAAGGTTTTTAGGATATCTCTAATATCACAAAACAAAAATGTATCGACTGCAGTAATAAAAAAACCGCTTAAAACAGAGAGACTGCGAAGAAGATACGGGAAAGAAACCATGCCTACATCTTTGCTCATAACTAACATTGAACTTTACCATTCCGTTGACAACCCAAACTATGGGCTCAACTGTAAGAAGTGTCACTAGTACTCGTTCTAAGCCAGTTCTATAGCGGACAGTCATTACCTAGTTTCCTTTTGGTTAGCTCGCAACCGATTCCAACCGTTCTGATAGCTGATGACTGCCTTTCGTGTACCAATAGTTCGAAGTGTTGTTAAACTACTGTTTTGTTGCCGGTATAGAACGAGATACGAAAGGTTTTGCTACAGGTCTGGCTGTTTGAAAATTGCTTTGCCGACATTTGGAAAATGAAAATTCCTTTTATATCCATTCCCTCCTCATTCTTCTAAGCCCACCCACTCACACTGCTACCCTACTGCCACTCCACTCTAGTTTTTTCCACTCTCACTACCCCTCATACTCCCACTCTCACTCTCACTCCCACTCCCAGCCCCTGTCTCAGTCCCGCTCCCACTACTTCTCCCTCACCCCTATAAATTACATCGCACATGGAATTTACCAAATATTGGATATTCTTTCATATATTTACGGAGATATAGCTAATTTAAATTTTTGCTTCACTCCCACTTCCACCCGCTCTAAATTTTCCACCTGATTTGCATAATATATGGAATCTATACACTAAATATCGGATCACATTTCAAATAATTACGGAGATATAGGGAACTTAAATTTTTATTTCATTCTCGCTCATTCCCTCCATTTCCACTCTCACTCCTACTACCTAAGTTTTGGATTTGATTTAATCTCTATTCCAAATACTGAAAATTCCTAGTAAGGCGCGTGACACCGCCAACTTTTCCAAAACTTTATATATCATACAAAATACCGGGTAACAACGTGAACTTACTGTGGAAATTTTTACAAGATCGGTTGAGCCTTGGATACGCATAGGTACACACACATACACATCTATATTTATGTATATATAAGGTTATATTTGAAAATTATATGACGGTATATGACCAGACAAATTTGTCGGCTCTCAGCAGTGTGTATGGTAAATTCTCATGTACTCTCTCTCAACCTAACCTTACCTAGTGGACTAGTGGCTTCGGGTGCCGGATATGATAGGGTGAACTGACAAGTCCGGGAGAACCCATTGAAGGTGCCGTGTATAAGCCAACACAAGTCGGAAGGCCTCAAGTAGGTTTACGCAGGAGGGTTACTAGTCAAACCTATTGGTTTAAGCAAAAGGACGATAAAAACATGGAAAATTTGAATTCAGGTTAATGAATCAAGTTGCGTTCCGCGCGCTGCTTTTGTACGAACTTTTGTTTGGTAAGCTTGGAAACTTAATAAGTAAGGTGTTAAAGAGATCTTTGAATCGAGCTCAGCATGCCGAAATAGTTGTCGCATGCTTCGCTCGTTCAAACGTAAGACCACTTTCTGTTTTTTACATGTCGGTGTGAAGGAAAAGGTTAAAGCAACTTGTTTTATTTCAAAAAAAAGCATCTAATCTCACATAAATGAAAATTATATTGTGGTCCAACTAAGTTTTTTTCGTATTGACTGAGTATTATCTCGACCTTACGTAGGCCTGATTTTGAGTTAAAAATTTACTGATCTGGGCTTGGCTCCCATATACTTACTCCTTTATACGACAAACGATTTTATATTTGTTTTGAAAACTTACTTTGCTGCTCAAGACATTCTTGAACGGTTAGATACATAACACTGTAACACCCGAATTCTAATGAATTTTTCCCCGATAATGAAATTTTATTACACTTAAATTAAAACGCGTCTTCTTTTAATTCAAAAGGTTATCATCTTAATCACCCGCAGTCTATCAGTGCATTCCGAGAATACAAAAATTATTGCAAACCAACTGCCTGTTCAAGTAAACAATAACACCACTTCACATATTTATTATTCAAGCACACACACGTTTTCGATTGCGCGCCATAATTGTTATTTTTTTTCGTTTTATAATCCGTTCAATACAACCGTTCACAAGCGATGTCGAATAACAACTGACTCGCAATAGGTCGGTTTCATCAGTCGAAAGCATTAGCGAAGTGCTTTTACAACGTGCTGTCGTGTCGTTTGAGTGACACGACCATTAAAAACGAACACTCGTTTTCACCACAAACAAATTGTGGTGCAAAAACAAAAACACGATTGTGGCATAAGCATAAGGTGAAACACAGCTACAAGGAAATCCTGCTGCCCAAACAAATACAATGTTAACGTTTACACCGTCGCCTTCGCTTTTCCAACTCAGTCAGCACTAACACCGGCAATGCAGACGAATCAGGCAACTGTGATTTTGTTTTTGTACACGTTTTCTTTTTTTTGCTGCTGATAGTCAGTGTGGCCAGGTGATGCAAAAAAAGCAGCTAGATTGGCAAAAAAAAAGGTTAGAAAAGGCCAAATTTAGAAAAAAAAGAAGCTAAAAAAACGCCAGAAATTTTTTGGTTAATTCATAAAATTTTTTTGTTATATTTTAGTTTACACATTTGTAAATAAAAACTTATAAATATAACTTAAGCATAACTTCCTGTTTTCAAAACATTTCAGGCATATTTTCCTTGACTAGCACATGGAATTACTTTAAATGATTGCATATGTGTATATACATAAAAAAATATTACAAACTAATTATTTATATAAAATATTCCCCGTCTGAAGAATCAGAAGAGCTTAAGTCTGGGTATAAAGTTTGGCTATTTACCATAGATATGAGATCATCGGTAATTTCAAAGTCATTACAACATTTAGATTAGCGTTTTAACGAGCATCTAATATTACGCAGCGCATTAAGCATTTTAATTTTTAGTTTGTTCCTTATTTAGTTTTCAGAATTTTCATGCCACTGAAAATTCTTTCAACCTCCGCGTTACTGAGTGGTAATACTAAAAAACTAAATATGAATTCGACAAGCTCTAAAAAAAGAGGTTCATTTAATGCATTTTTATGTTCTCGTACTTCCGACCAAAATTCCATGGTGGAGTGTACATTTTTCCATTGTATAGTTATAAGTTTTCGCCACTGCAGCTCTATTTATGCTATTTGACTTGAAGAATAACTATACTTCTCTTTTTCAAAGTAAGAAAATACATCTGGCTTTGAAGTTTTCAACGAATTTTCAGCAGAAAAAGAATTAATCTTTTGTAGAGAACTCATATTATTAGGTATTAGGTGTTCACAGGAACTATTGAAATTATTTTATTTTAGAAATTTTTAAAAATACATTCGGAGTAAAAAAGGCTAGAAAAAAGTCACGAAGCTAAACCCAAAATGTCAAGGCTAAAGGCAAAAAAAAAGGCTAAATCTAGCCTCGAAAAGGCTAACCTGGCAACACTGCTGATAATCGGCGCTACTTGCTTTTGAATTTTTTTAAATTTTTTTGCTATTTTTTTGTTTTTATTTTATTGCTGGTTTTGTTTCTTTTTGTAAACATACGTACAAATGCCTATAAGTGTACGTATAGGTGTGGCGATATGTTAGGGCCCTCCCTTGCCTTTGTGTTGGCTATGGTTTTTTTGGTAAAGCATCTAATTCGTGTGTTGAGTTTCTTTGAAAGAGGGGTAATATATTAACACCGCATTGTTAGCCTTGACAACAGTCTGTTATGGTGGGTTTTGGGAGATGTTAAATAAAATAAGGGGAATTGCGTAAAAGTGTACTTTAACTGCGGTATGATACTTATCAGATTTTGAGAAACATATTAATCGTACAAGGCGGCACTTACTTCCAGAAGAAGGCGGGATCATTTACCTTAGAACACGTAATAATAGCATACAACAAAATCTGAACTTTTTCATGCAAGAGTGAAACTATGGTTTTTCATAAAACTAACTTGGTATAAACCATTTTAGCAGAACATACTCATCAGGTCCAAGTTATTTTGTTTTTTTTTCTTTTTTGCATGGAAATAAAAAGAGTCGATAAGTTATACGAAATCTGGAGAAGATACAACCTTGATGTTCTGAAAACATTGCTCTCGCACCAAGCCTAACATATCATACTAACACTTCCACACTTCTCGATTATTGCCTTAAATATTTATTTTTAATTTTGGTATAACAAAGAAGTGAAGAAGAAATGCCAAGTAAGTCTTTAGCAATATTGTGGATCAAGTCCTATCAACTGTCAGATGCCTCCGGGAAAATGTGAAAAGAGGTGAAAGAATAAACGGTGTAGTTTCAAAGTATACGCTATAAATATTACGTATTTTATAAGGATTTATATTACTTATTGCCGCAGCATATGACTTTAACCCTTAAATGCAAATTAAAAATGACCTTGACCATGGTTACATTGTTGTAAAATGGCCGCTGTGTATTGTAATTTTAGAAGTCGATGGGATGTAACCGATTTAATCGGCTTATTATTACGGTTAGCGAATTATTATAGTCGCGAAATCGACTTTGTAATGAGCGTGCTATCACCTAGTCATCTGATTGTTGTTGGCGTTGTTGTTATACCGATAAAGTCTATCTTTGAAGGTCTTGGGGAGTGCCTTCCATGTTGGTGGTCCTTTGCAGATATAGATCCAGTACGTTCTGGTTAAAGCACCATTAAAGTACTAGCCCCAACATCATTGGAACGTTTTAATATAACCACGTTGCACTTTCTATATCATGCCGCCTCCCACTCACTAGTTTCGGGAGGAACTTGGGGTCACCAGAGCCTCGCCATCGGCACCTTATTGCTTCTTTACAGGACGGTATACAGATGAAAATAAGTCGCCAATAACAAATCGTTAAGACTCTGAAAAAAAAATTCGGAAACTTTGCCACAACATATCGATATTTTATCAATAAATAATAAACTGATAAGAAACCGATAACAAATCGTTAACTTTTTGGTAACAAATCGACAGTTTTTTGATAACATATCGATATTTCCTCGATAAACAACCCATAATTTTTCGATAGTATATCTACATATAACTTTTCGAAAACATCGATAACTTTTTGGTCACAAATGATAACAATTTCGATCGCATCGATGTTTCGATAGCAAAAATTCTATAATAATTGGTAATAGATCGGTAAGTTTTTGATAACATAACGTTAAACTTTCGATTAATAATTGATAACTTTTCGATGGTAAATTAATTATTTTTCTCTAACTCGTCGCTAAAAAACCGGTATTTATTTGGAGCCTCTGATATCGTTAAGTATTTTCAACATTTCGATAAGAAACCGATAACTTGTCGATGTCTCGTCGATAAAATACTCGTAACATTAACTTGTCGATAAGAAATGGATAACACGCCCTCATCCTGTCGATGACAATAATTCATCGATAACACACCGTTAGCGTTTCGATAAAAATAGATAACACGCCTTGCTTTGGCTGGTTTTGCTATCTGATTTCGCTCATATCATATCTACATCGTACATTATTTCCAACTTTAGGTACAATCTAACCAAAACGTTATGAGCATGAGTCACATCATAGCATATTGCCTCCATTCTCATCCCGTTGCATCACTTCAGGTCATATAGCACGATTTGGAATTACCTCGTTTTAAAATCAAATCTATCGAATCATAACATTTTACATCTTATCATAATTTGACATCTTATTATATCACAATTCCATCACATCACATTATATATCGTCATATCACAAATTAATATATCACATGATTACTCAACAAAACATATCACCTAATACCTCATGGCACCATTTCACAACTCATGCCATCACATTACTAGTCATCTTGTAACTACTTCACATGACATCAAAATCACATCATGCGAAATCTCAAGCCATCAAATAATACCACACCAGATCACATCTTGTCATATGATATCGCATTATATATCATTATACCACAATACGTCATACTGCATAGCATAACATATAACTACATTAACACTTACATTCTATATTCCCCCATAGAGCATACCCGTTCCAAAGGCTAACTATACCTATGCATACAACTAACTTACGCCAACAATCTGAATTCCCCCGTATAGTGAGCAAAAATGTTAGCACCTTCAGTCTCATCCACACCTATCTTCCTAAGTCCTAGGTGTCTTAAATTCAACCCATTTGAAATTGCCAAACAGATATCGATTATAATTCGTGAGTTATCGCACTTATTGAATGGGGCGAAGCACTGCTATAAGAAAAGGTAGAAGAAAAAATAACCATCGAAATTAGCGAAAATAAAAAATAGATCAGGGTAGGGTCTATTGTGTTACTTTTGAAATTTATGTAAAGAGCAGGTCCTGTGGATATTCAAAACATTCTCTTTAGCTATTTTTCATTATATACAAAGAATTCTGTTTTATATACATAGAATTACTGAGTTTTTAAGGTTCACAAAATATGCATCGATTCATTGAATGTGTAATAAAAACGTGGTTAAACTTAATATACACCAACAACGCGAGTGCAATAAACTTTTATTTATTTGCTATAAATCGCAGTAACATTTCACTACATAAACAACAAAAAGTCTGCGCGCAAATAAATTTTTCCAAAGTACTTACTTATTTACCGTGAAACTAAATTGTCTGTCAATTAAAAAATTTTACAATGGTTTCGCGGAAAATCACTTAAAAACTACAACAAATAACAAGACAATTTAAAAGTGCCGAGCTGGGTAAAACGATAAAACGCTAATAAACCTGTTGTTGAAGAGCAATAGCAATACGAGGTTGGACAACAACAAAAACTAACAAAGAGTAAACAACATGGATTATAAATAATTTTTTGGATTTGTTTCGTTTCTTTTTAATTTTTTTATGTTTTGCCAACCAAATGACGCGCCTGCCAGCCAAACTGCGGCTACTCAATGCTTTGTTATTGTATTCGCGTTGAAATAATTTGTGCACGCGAATAGTTTGTGAGTATTGAAAAGCAAAGTTCATGGCGCGATTGGTGTAAGCGATACTTAATTGTAGTTGGTTGAGTTGAATATTTGCTCCGGTGGCTAGAAGTACTTTAACTTTTGCGTACTTGGAGTATTTTTCATTTTTATGCGCAATAATAATACAAGACCAAAGAAAAAACAAGTAAGGACGGGACTGTCTTCGGCTATGCCGAAGACTTCATACCTTTCATGAATGGGGCTGAACAATAATCTTATCCCGTTCGTAATCTCCGAATAATCGGATGTATAAGATAAGAAATATCTAGTGAACAGATCTACATACCTAAACGATTTTTAAGATAAATATAAAATAAAAAATAGGTAGGTACTTTGTGTAAGGATGCAAAGCTTCACATTTTTTGTGGTCTGCATGTAAAAACTATGACTACGAATCACGTATCTCAAAAATATATGAAGTAAACGTAACTATTTGATGAAATTTGATGAATTTTGAAGCTTCTATCCGTAAAAAAGGGGCAAAAATGACAGTTTATATGAAGTATATAATATATATACCACCGATCTCTATGATTTTTTCAGACAACAATGTATGTTATATACGTAAGCATTTGGTGAAATTTGAAGCTTCTAGTTGTTTCGCTAAAATTGCGAATATATATATATATATACTATATATATAATATATATCACCATATATATACTATATTTTATTTATTTATTTATTATTTAAAGTCGACAACAAACTATGGTCGACTGCATAATATAAAAGATGTATAAATATACAACTCAAAAGATAAAATTTAAGATATATCGAGATTTCAACAATGTTATATTACAAACAAAGAAATATTAATGAACATTGCTATTTAATTTCAAAATATAATAATAATAAGAAATATGAGTAGAAATAAGATCTTATGCCGAAATCTTATACTGGCGGAATGCATCAGATTCCGCTCAGCATGATTTCGGAATGCAGCGGATTCCAATCTCCCTGTTGGAATGCAACAAGATTCCAATCAGCATGTCATGGGAATCCGGCAGTGCTAAGAGTAGTGTAATGAGGATACGCCATCACAAGGCATAAAAAAGTAACATGACCTGTGTTGTTGGAATGCACCGGATTCCAATCAGCTCGATGCCTGCCGGAATGCATACGATTCCGGTCAGTGACTCATGAAAAAGCATGTTTTTTACGTTGTTGGAATGCACCAGATTCCAATCAACACAGTACTGTCTTGTTCCTTCTTAATGATACATGTTGATAAATGTTCCTCCATCCTTAAGTGAGATAGTTCCTGTTTTTTATCGAAGGAATAAAATGCCGGCAAATTAAATTAGCTTGTATCTCTTAAATTAGATATGCAAGTATTGCATTACGTATAGTGGCAAAAGTACATTCAAGACTGATGCAGCTATACAAGTCATTGTAGTGCGCGCACCAGATAAGAAGAGGATTATTTTTAGCAAAGTTTCGTCGACAAAAGGGGTAAATAGAAAGGAACGTAGTGTCTGGATACTCTAGGGGGAACCGCAAAAAACAAGCGGCTGAGGAGGTCCTCGGAATCAATTTCTCCAATAATGAGCTTATGGATGAACAATACCCCCAGTAATATTCTCCGATTTTCCAGAGTGGGTAAGTTAATAAGAAGAAGTCTACTTCTGTATGGAGGAAGGTGGAGACTTGAGTCCCAATTAAGGCCGCGTAATGCAAATATCAAAAATTGCTTTTGAACTGACTCAAGACGCTTTATATGCTTTTGAGAAACAGGGGACCAAACGCATGAGCAATACTCGAGTATTGGACGAACCAGCGATGTGTAAAGAACCTTAGTGAGGTACGGATCATCGAACTCTTTAGCCCATCTTTTAACAAATCCAAGTAAACCCAACGCTTTGTTGGCTATAGATGAAATATGCATGTTAAAATTCAATTTTGGATCAAAAAGGACACCTAGATCATTTGCAATAGATATACGCTCCAAAGGCGTACCATCTATTACATAAGATTTCAATGCTGGCTTCACTCGGTGAAATGTCATATATTTACATTTAGAGCAATTTAAAGCTAGTAAATTTGTTGTGCACCAACATTGGAACGAGTCCAAGTCGGCCTGAAGAAGATCCAAGGAACTCAAATCGGTAGGACAGTAAGTGTAGCAAAGTTTTACATCATCCGCATACATTATAGTATGGGAATATAATATTGTCTGTGGCAAGTCTTTAATGAAAAGGGCAAAGAGCAAAGGGCCTAGATGACTTCCCTGGGGTACGCCGGAGGAAACTCCGAACGATTCCGACAGATTGCACTTGAACAGAACTTTTTGGGTCCGGTTAGAAAGATAGCTTTTCAGCCACATTAATAGGTGAAACGGAAAGCCCAGTAAATCAAGCTTATGAATAAGCAACTCATGGTTGACGGTATCAAATGCTTTGCTGAAGTCCGTGTAGATGACATCCGTTTGCTTGTTCGCTAAAAATCCTTCCATAACTATAGAGGTGAATACAAGCAAATTTGTAGTGGTTGACCTTTGACGAATAAAACCGTGTTGGCATGCAGACAAAAGACTAGAACACTGATATTGCAGTTGACTGGTGACAATCTGTTCAAAGACTTTAGGAATGACTGAAAGTTTAGCAATACCCCTGTAGTTTTCAATTTTTGACCTACTACCTTTTTTATGCAGGGGTATAATAAAAGACTGTTTCCAAAGTGCCGGGAATGACGCAGATCCCAGAGATAGCTCAAATAATTTTAAAATAGGCTCATACATGTTTTCGGCGCAGTACCTAAGCACGCAACTAGGAACACCGTCCGGTCACGGAGATCTGTATGATTTTTCAGACAACAATATGTGCAATATACGAAAGTATATGGTGAAGTTTGAAGCTTCTATCTGTTAAATTGAGTAAGATATTACAAAAATCCTCTTTTCTGAAAAATCGGTTGTATGGAGGATATATGCTATAGTGGGGCGATCCGGCCGGTTCCGACAAATGTTTAATCGGACACCCAAATACACCTGCTCACCAAATTTTATCAAGATATCTCAAAAATTGAGGGACTAGTTTGCATACAAACAGACAGACGGACAGACGGACATGGCTAAATCAACTCAGCTCTTCAACCTGATTATTTCGGTATACTTAATGGTGGGTCTATCTATTTTCCGTTAAGGACTTACAATTTTGGGTTTCGTGACGAAATTAATATACTATTTCATTTTCATGAAAGGTATAAATATACCATTATTTGATATGCCATGACCGGCTGTCTGATTGTTGTAGGAAGTTTTAAATTCGGTAGAAATTGGCGCGCTAACAAAAGTGTGGCTTGGTGATCTGTGCCAGCGGCAGCACGCCATATACACTTTTGCATATACTTTTATTTATATATAAACCCGTGGAAATATTTATAATTAGATACGCTTGTATTGAAAAAAAGGCTGCCGCTCAAGTAGATTTTACTGTAACGAAATTCCACAACGCAAATGAGTCTTTTGCATGTTGTCAAGGGTTTTCAACTCGGTTTACGTTCATTACCAATTTTTCCTAAGTATATAGTGTTGTTGTAAAAAATAGATGGTGCCAAATTGGGTGGACCTAGTTGGTTGATTGCTTTGTTTTGTTTGTGATTGTTCCATTTGATATGATGACATTTTCTGTCAACTAATTTTTGTTTGACGTCAAGTGTAACATGGCGTATGAGTAATATTTCCAGAGACAGTTCTCAGCCCGGTTAGAATTAGTTCGTGAAGGGTATGAACGAGCATGGTGGGAAGATGATGTTGCGCTCGAGTATTTAAGTTGGTTGTTACAAGCACTGTGTGATGAAGGCGGGTCTCTCAATTTTATAACAGCGTCAATTGGCGCAGTAAGAGACTGAAACTTTTAATATTGTGATATTCTCTGAATTTTTCTGTGACAATATAGCTCCCTTATGCTTGTCAACAGGGTATTTAAGTAGGTAGACGAAATGTTATTACTTTTAACACTTACTATTCTAAGATATTTTACTAAAGAAGCCTACAGAAAATACCATTTTAAAGAATGCAGACTTACAACGACTGCCAACAACAATGCAAATCAAGTCTTTCTCCACCTATCTCTCCTAACTCAGTGAAAGTATCGCCTTTAATTTTCTTACAAATTTGGGTGTCCATTAGAATACGAAGCGATGCCTTTGCGCTTTTGTTCGTTGCACTATGTTAATATCTGCGTAAAGGTCATATATTTCATTCGATGCTCGCTGTCAGCATCACATACACGAATATCAACCTTACGGAGAGCATTCCAATCGAACACTACATGGGTCATTCCATCGTGAGTCGGCACAGTTTATTTTACAAGCCGAACATCAGGATGTGTATGATTAGGGACTTGCGGCTCGTGAAGGATTATTCTTTTCAATTGGCCACCCACATTTTCTGGCAACAGTTGTTCGCCGATTGACTTCCTAGTTTAATAGTTGACACTGCTGTTTTCTGTTAATGCTGGTTCCAATATTGGCAAGGTCCAGTAAACATCTCGTGATGAAGGTTGAAGTTGATGGATGAAAATATACTGATTCTTTCTTTGATGATAGCAAGTTCTTCCTTTTGCCGACGTCCACCCAATTTTTTCTCTTTTATAGAATCCAGAGGGAGAAAAGCTCGCTGCATTTTTGTGGACGTAAGTGTACTCTCTTACAATATAAAGTTCAAGAAGTCACGCGAAAAGCAGGCGCTTTGTCTCAAGCGAGCTAGTTTGGTTTCGTATAGCTCGGGGAGGTCTTTTCCAACCCTAACGGAGCTGGTGTCGTTGCTGAAAGTTTTTTTTTGAAAAGCCTTCTTAACTGTGCAAGAAAATTTACATGAGGTATAGCAGCATATAACCAATACCAAACCCCAGCTGTGAAATGCTGCTTTGAAGTCAACACAAAGATAGTGTATATTTAATCTCCTAAAGTTATTGTTCATTCAAAGAGCATTGAACATCACAAGGGAATTGTGCGCCAATGTGGATCTTAACATCAACCCATCTAAGACAACCATCATCCCCTTCACCAGAAGAAGGGTCCTACCAGCCCTGATAGCAATAACAATAGATGACGTGGAACTAGAATATGGAACCACATTGAAATACTCTTATGGAAACAACACTTCGACTCCATGAAAACTAGGGCCACGAAGTCCATCATGGTATGCAAACGTTTAGCAGGCAAATAATGGGGCTGTAGCCCACACTCGTTAAGATGGATGTATACCATGATAGTAACACCTATGATAACATATGGCTCAATAGCCTGGGCATCGAGAACAACTCGGGCGACGACGAGGCAAGCACTGTCAAAACTTCAGCGACTGGCATGTGTGTGCATCACGGGAGCTATGCGCACATCCCCACAACAGCGCTGGAAGCTATCCTCGATCTAACCCGCTGCATATATCGATAGAGCAGTCAGCCAAGCGAGCCCTCCTTAATATCGTCAAGGAGGGCTCGGGCAAAGGAAAAGTCATATCGTCCCGGAACATGGAGGAATTGAGAGAGAAGATCCCAATCTCTCTAACTCCCGAGGGATGATATCCTCAGGCAGATAGTATATGAGAAAAGATATAAAGTAGAACTGGGAGACAATGGTACGTGGGAGGAAAACAGAATTGAGAGCATTCAGCAGCTAAACAGTATAGTATGGTATACCGATGGCTCAAAGACCCCAGAGGGGATCGGATCTGGAGTCGTTGGACCCAGAGCCAAGATATCAATACCCCTGGGAGCATACCCGAGCATTTTTCAAGCGGAGGTATTCGCCATAAGCCAGTGCGCGGACCTGAACCTTCAGCGAAAATACTCCAATGAGAAAATTGCCATACTCAGTGACAGCCAGGCCGCCCTCAAGGCCATCTCGGCATTTGAAATAAAATCAGCACTAGTTCTTGAGTGCGTGGAAAAGCTGAATCAACTAGGGAGCACACAACGAACTACTGTTGGCCTGGGTTCCTGGCCACAGGGGAGTCGAGGGAAACGATCAGGCGGACAGCCTGGCCAGAGAGGCAGCAACGATACGACCTATTGGTCCTGAGCCGTTCCTGCCAGTAGGCCCGCAGGAAATTAGGGGGTATCTATTAGCAGAAGAAAAGGAAAAGAGGGAAGAACAATGGCGTAATATGCCAGGCCTAGAGACAATCTAAGCTACTGTTTAGGGGGTTACTGCACAACTCGATACAGGGCATTTATAGGACTCTCGAAAAATAACCTAAGAATTCTAACAGCTATTCTTACAGGACACTGTAGACTGAACAGCCACATGCAAAAGCTGGGTATAATATCGAACAACACATGCCGATTTTGTGATCGATCAGCGGAGACGGCGGACCATATCCTCCTGGAGTGTGATGCAATCTCAAGACGTAGAGCTAAGTTTATGGGCTCACCATGGCCAGAACATTCTCACATCAAATCCCTCAAGCCAGGTGAACTGCTAGGGTTCATCAGAGATGTCGGCTTGGATGAGGTGTTGTGAAGCAGATGAGGGCACAATAGACCAATGGTCGCAGTGCGATCCTCAATTAATTATCTATCTAT
>JARSSU010040400.1:0-32970 GCA_029619165.1 Eurosta solidaginis
TTTACTGTGCAAAAAATTATGAGATACCGGGATACCTATTTATCGGGTACAATTTTGCAACTTCTCCTCCAAGCGAAATGCAAAATTGCGCCCTCTTGTTGCAAAAGTTTTGTTTGAACGAACAGGATTTTTCCAAAATTAGTAACATTTTGTTCAAGTTTTTACGAATTTTCACTCACGCGAACGAATCTAATAAGATAATAAAAAACATCCTTTTTTAATGTGGATGTTCCGACAACATAAAAGTTTGAGTTGTTTTGGAATCGTTTCAGCTTAAAGTGTTACGAAAATTAAACTTGCCGAATTATATTATGTAAAGTTACTCCAGTGGTGAATTACCTTCCTGCGATTTGATTCCTTACTTTTCAAAAACTTACAAGTTCTCTATTTAAAATGATATGCCAACATTTATACTACAAGTTTTGTTCGAAACAATCAAGTGTGTCAACTACATGCGAGAGAAGAAATTGAGAATGAGCTGAGCGGCAACTGAAAGAATTGAGAATCGGTTTTGTGTCTACTATTTTCATTTCTATTTGCAAAGCGAAGTTTAAAACTATTAATTAAACAAATTATAAATTATAAAATTTGGTGAAAGTGTGTTTAATAAAACAAATAATAAAGTGTATAATGTTTAATGTGTACCATCATATTTGATGTACGCCCAATTGAAGTTCGGTTAGTAAGTGCGTACATATGTATGTATATGTAGCAAGCATACGTATTTATGTATTCACATAATTACGTATGTATGTATATGGCAACATAGGTACTTTCGTACAAAGCTGTCGCAACAATTTTTTTGTTAATTTGACTACTAAAACGGTCAATTACGAACCAATGATTTGTTGCGATGGATAAAAATTGACAGAAATTTCCGTTGAATTGACCCATACTTTGGTTGATTTTACCAGTCTTTTTCTTTCAGTGAATAAGCTCTAAAGTGGTTTTCGTTTAATTTTGTCTGATCAACCAGTTGTAGGCATTTAAAGTACGATTCTCGGTCACCAAATTATAAAAAAACGATTAATTGAAAACGACGGTGGAGTTCGAAAGGACAATAGAAGGAATCACAAGGCTCCCCAGACCAAAATAATAACATGTTTAAGTATCGCACACCTAGATTAATAGGGATATAACTCACCAGCCTGAAATTTTGAAGATAGTGATTCCGGACTAAAACACGGTTGCCACTTTGGTCCATTTGGACCGAAAATGGTCCTTTCCAACCACATTTGGTCTGCTTGTCCATTTTACTCAATTTTGGTCGTTTTTACGCTGCAGCCAAGATTTTGGTATTTTTGTTTCTTTTTCACCGAAGTAAAAATGTACAACACTGCCCACAACCTTCATTAGCCCTCATATAATTTTCATTTACGTCAATGGATTTCTTACCAAAAAATTGCTGTCATTAAAATGTAGCAGAGCAATGGCATTTCAACTAGCAGATAATTAAGAAGATCTTGAAGCAAACCAATTTTCGTTGATTTTTGATGATACAAGCGGCTAATCAAAAAATCTTTTTTTTTGGTCGATCGGTTACACTGCTCTACAAAATTAAAATTTTTGCATTACCCTGGATCACCACTATATTTGCTATAGTCCCCTAATTATAAAAATAGTCGAAATTTTAAATTCTATGGATACGTTTTTGTTTTTTGTTTTGTTTTCTAAAATTTGCCTTTTTGAAAAGGGAGATCCATTGATTTTATCATATCTCTGGAACGGGTTGTCCGATTTTGTTGGAGAAAACAGCATATAATACAAATAAAATTACCTTAAAATTATTTAAATACCATTTTTTTTTAAAAACTTATTGGTTTCAGAGTTAGATGCATCGCATTTAAAAAAAATCGATTTTTTCTATTAAAAATTTCCATTTTTTTCTTTAATTCGTAAAAAATCGAAAGAGACAAAAACTTACAACTTTTATTAGATGGCCGTAAAACTGTGAACATTCCAAATAAGGCAAGCTTTATTTCATGAAAATCCATGCATAAACGCTAATATTATTAACAATTAAGTGAATGAAGGGAAAATACGTATTTTTAATATTTTTGTTTATTTAGTTATTTAAGATACCTTTCTTAAAGAAATTCTACAAAATTTAGTACTTGACATATTTAAAAATAGTTTCTACTTTTTGCTTGTCTACCGTAATTTTCTGAATTTGATTCACGTATAAGAAACCAATTTAATCCCCACTCATATTTTCGTTCCAGAATCCTTGATAACGCTCCTCCATTGACTTAAGGTGTTGGTGAAATCGTTCTCCATGCTCGTCACTGACATCACCAAGATTTGAAGGGAAAAAATCCAAATGGGAGTGTAAGAAATGCATTTTTAGCGACATTTTTGCACCTGAAATTATATGTATTTATATGTAATTTGGAGGTTACAATTATGATGAATATACAAAAATCATATCATATTCCTACTTACCGATTTTCGAATAGTTGGTTAGTAAATCAGAAATGATTTCCTTATAATTTGGACCCCGATTATTTCCTAAAAAGTTTGAAACAATCGGCCTAAATGAGTTCCAAGCAGCCTTTTCATCGGGTGATAGTAACGTCTAGAATGCTGAGCTCTGTAGTAGTCTTCGGATTTGTGGACCATCAAAAACAACTTCAGAAATTTTTGAAGCGGATAATTTTGGAAATATTGTTTGAATATGATCGAATGCTTTTTCATTTTTGTTTAGCGCCTTAACAAAATTCTTGACTAATCCAAGCTAGATGTGTAATGGCGGAAAAATCACATTCTCCTTTTTTATTAGAGCAGCATATTTTATATTGTGTGTGCCTACTTCGTGATTGGTTTTTGCTGGCCAGTCCTTCCTTACATAATGTGCGCTTCGACCTCGGCTATCCCAAAGGCAAAGAGAACAACAATGTTTTGTGTAACCACCTTGTAGTTCAGTTAGTAAAGCTACCACTTTCAAGTCGCAACATTTTTTCCAATCGAGTTTTTTATAATGAATATATTTTAAAAGTTTGGACATGGTTTCATAAGTCTCCTTCATACTTACGGCGTGTGCGATGGGTATTGATGGCTTCTGATTGCCATTGTGTAATAAAACTGCTTTAAGGCTTTCTTTGTTACTATCAATAAATAATCTCCATTCACTTGCGTCATATGTTCGACCAAGCTTTAAAAAGACAAAGTTGCGCAAAACGTCATACCTAAATAATTTGTTTGTCAAAAACAGTAATAGGCTTGATATGCAAAATTTTCGCTAAATTGGGCATTTTCACTTTATTGTCAATAAAACCAACATTTATTCATGTATTTTCACGAAATAAGGTTTCAATTATTTATAATGTTTACAGTTTTAACACCGTAAAATAAAAATGGTAAGTTTTTAAAACCTTCGATTTTTCATGAATTTTTGAAAAATAAAAAAACGTTCGATCTTGCAAAAAAAATTTTTTTTTATATTTTTATGTGAATAACTCCACAACCGTCGATCATATAAAAAAACTTTCTTATCAAGACTTGAAGAAAATTTTGCGGCGAATCCACTGGTGTTTCTCTCAACGAATTTAGATGAGTAAGTTTCAAGATATGATAAAATAAATGGAAAGAACTCTGTGAAAATTTGTGATTTTAGAAAAAGAAAAAAAATCATATCCATAGAATTTAAAATTTTTGGTGTTTTTGTACTTAGGGGGCCATAATACATCGAAATTAAATAGTTAGACTTCAAAGTAATTTCTCTTGTTGACTAGTGTTATCAAACACTTTTCGCGATAGACTTTTGTCACTATTTGAGCTTAAAAAAAGATGTTGCAAATGCACCTGCCCCTCAAAGAAATTTGAAGGAGCTTGCCACTGATGATAGCCATTCTTGAATTGAAAACTAAATTAAATCATGCGAATAATTTGTTTTATATTAAGTGCACTTGCCACTCACTTAAGTTATGTGTGCAAGCATACCGATAAATATTGAGAGTTTGTGAAGCAATATATCGACGTGCCAAAAAAAATTTTACAAAAAAATTCTATGTAAAACTTTTGAAAGGGTTACTTTTTGTTTGGGATGTCGATATTAAAATGTTTGTCACACAGCACAAACAAATTAATGAGTTTAAGGAATTCCAAGACTAATGTCGCGCTAGGCTGCGCAAGATACTGGGTATTTATTTTACTCGTTGGCTCACTCTGGAAAGTGTCTTCTTGCGTACGCCTCACACTTCGATGCGTCTATATTTTCTATCTTTGTGTATGGAAGTTAATGGCGTTTTCTACTATACAACTGTCAAATTTAATGCCAGTTACAGAATTAAAAGTTTATACATATATATTTCCGGCCTTTACTAAAGAGTTCAATCAGAAAAAGTTTGTCTGTCGATATTATACCAATAATATGAAGTACATTTTGAGTAATTTTAGGTACAATGACTATATCAAAATATTGGATATTGAAAAAATTTCAGTGTACATAATTTAAAATACTAAGTATCTTGACCCGTGGAATATTTTTATTGAAAGAAAGGCAGAAATATATTTTTGAACAGATTATTTTACATATGCTCAACGTAGAACTGATGTAAACGAAAATTATTCCCGTTGGAGAGCAGAACCTCAAAACCTTAATCAAATACTTTTTATTTGTTAAGAGCCGTCACTCGTCTCTGGTTTTTGTTTGTCAGATACACTTATAAATATGCCTTCTACATATTCTCGTGGCATTTTTGTGTATATTTTAATGATTGCATTAATTTAATTAATAAATTCTTTTTCCAAAAGTCGCAATTACACAAAGTGAATACACCGCATAAAATATATATGTAGGATTCAGATAACCCAAACCAACCAAAACTTCTTTGAGAAAGCATTCGGCATAAATTGGTTGCTTTGTTTTTGCCAAAGTATCGAGTGACGGCTCTTAACAAATAAAAACTCTTTGCCTTAATAATAACCTAGTTAAATGTAATCAAAATTCCATTACTACACAGTTGAAACTATTAAGACTACGGTTAATCTGAGAACTGTGGCTAAATTTAATTAATGTGAGTTTTGAAATGTACACCTTTTCTCTAAAACAAATTATATGGAAAAAAAGTGTAATTTTCTAAACTCGCACTTACCGAATTTAAGCCATAGGTGGGAAAACTGAGGCGTAAGGGTCAATTGGTAAATGGAAGAGAAAAAAATTAAGTTTGTGTATCATTAAAAAAATTGGAACACCCAGCTATTGGAATTTTTTTTTAACTTTTAGGACTGATTTTATCATAAAATTGATACAACAGAGTAGAGGTGGGACTATTCGAATAAAAATTATTCGAATAATAAACCCTTTTATTCGCCAGGTATTCGTCATTCGAATAATATTTATTCGAACTTTTTATTCGTTTATTCGCTTCCATTTATTAGAATTCCTTTCCCTATTATTCGAATAGTGTGTACTATTCGAATAGTAGTACTATTGGAATAGTAAAATAAAAAAATTATGTTTATCTTACGCTCATCGCTTGTACATATGAGCATGCACATGTATGTATGTATGTATACATACACATATTTATGTGTGTATAGATCCATATGTGCAAATATTTTTGTTTGTTTAGGGTTGCTTTGTTAATATTCATTTATTTAGTTACTAGCCTCTACCCACGGCCCCGTCCGCAAGGAGAAAATGAAATAAGCAGGCTAATCAAGTTATCTGTTTAAAATTTTTTTTCTGTCTAATGCATTAAATTTTTGTAATTGAGTAAAAAAAGATCAAGATGAGCTGATAACCCGATAGGATCCCTAAATGATCCCGAAATTATCCAGAGAAATCCACGAAATGACCATCGCGGTCGGATCCCAAAACCATCAAAAATGTCCCGGAAGGTTCTTCAAAATTTCCCGGAATAGTCCCAAAAAACCCGAAATGACAACGACACGATTCTAGACTTATCCAGAGAACCACACAGAAATGATCCCTGAAGGGTACGAAATTGATCCCGAAATAGTCCCGGAAGAGTTCCGAAAAGACCCTGACGGGCTCCCGGACGGATCTCAAAAACTATAAAGAAAATATCCAGGAAGGGTTCCTAAATTATCCCGACATAGTCCAGAAAAAGTTCCGAAATGACCCCGAGGGAATCTAAAACGGATCGCGAAAACCAAACAGAAATGATTCCGGAAGTGTCCCAAAATGATTACGAAATGACCCTGACGGGATCCCGGACGGATCTCGAAAACAATCCAGAAATGATGCTCAAAAGGTCCCCAAATTATCCCATATCAGTCGAGAAAAAGTCCCGAAATGACGAATCCCGAAAACCATGCAGAAGTGATGCCGGAAGGTACCCCAAATGATCCCGAAAAAGTCCTGAAATTACCACTACAGGATCTCGGACGACTCCCGAAAACTATCCAGAAACGATCCCCTAATAGTCCCGAAATGACCCTAACGGGATCCCGGACAGATCCCGAAATAGTCCCGAAAAAGTCCCGAAATGACCCCGATGGAATCCCGGAGGGATCCCGAAAACCATCTAGAAATGATGCCGGAAGGTACACCAAATAATCCCCAGAATCATCCAGAAATGATACCGAAAGGGTCCCCTACTGATCCCGTATTAGACGAGAACAATTCCCGAATGACCCCGACGGGATCCCGGTCGAATGCCGAAAACCTTCCAGAAATGATGCCGAAGGGACCCGAAATGATCCCGAAAGTATCCTGAAATGATCCCGACGGGATCCGGGACGAATCCGAAAACCACCCAGAAATGAGGCCGGAAGGGACCTCAGATGATCCCAAAAAAGTCCCGAAATGACCCGACGTGATCCCGGACGGATCCCTAATACCATCCATAAATTATGTAGGAAAGGTCCCCAAATGATCCCTTAATGGTCCCGAAATGACCCTGATGCGATCCCGGACGGATCCCGAAAACCATCCAGAAATGATGCCGGAAAGGTCCTCAAAATATCCCCTAATAGTCCCGAAATGACCCTGACGGGATCCCCGACGGATCCCGGAAACAATCCGGAATGGAAAGGTTCCCAAATAGTCCCAGAATGACCCTCACGGTCTCCCAGGATCCCGAAAACCATCCAGAAATTATGGCGAGAGGGTCCCCAAATGATCCCGTATTAGTCGCGAAAAAGTCCCGAAATTACCCCGAGGGGATCCCGGAAGGATCCCGTAAACCATCTAGAAATGATGGCGGAAGGTACCCCAAATGATCCCGAAAAAGTCCTAAAATGACCCCGAAAACCATCTAGAAATTATGCCGGAAAATACCCCAAATGAACCCGAAATAGGCCCGAAAAAGTCCCGAAATTACCACGATGGGTTCCCGTACAGATACCGAAAACTAACCAGAAATTATACCGGAAAGGTCCTTAAAATGATCCCCCTAATAGTCCCGAAATGACCCTGACGGGATCCCGGACGGATACCAGAAACCATCCAGAAGTGATGCCGGAAGGGTCCCCAAATTATCCCGTATCAGTTGAGAAAAAGTCTCGAAATGACCAAGACGGGATCCCGAAAACCATCTAGAAATGATGCCGGAAGGTACCCCAAATGATCCCGAAATAGTCCCGAAAAAGTCTCGAAGTTACGCCGTCGGAATCCCGGGCGGATCCCGAAAACTATCCACAAATGATGTCGGAAAGGTCCCCT
Source organism: Eurosta solidaginis (assembly GCA_029619165.1). NCBI lineage: Eukaryota > Metazoa > Arthropoda > Insecta > Diptera > Tephritidae > Eurosta > Eurosta solidaginis. The sequence continues at coordinate 7,631 of JARSSU010040400.1, forward strand.
AATGATCCCCTAATAGTCCCAAAATGACCCTGACGGGATCCCGACGGATCCCGGAAACTATCTAGAAATGATGCCAGAAAGGTTCCCAAATGATCCCCAAATAGTCCCGGAATGACCCTGAAGGGCTCCGGGATCCCGAAAACCATCCAGAAATGATGGCGGAAGGTACCCCAAATGACCCTGAAAAAGTCCTGAAATTACCCCGACGGGATCTCGGACGGATCCCGAAGACCATCCAGAAATGATGCCGGAAGGGACTCACGGAAGGGACCCTAAATGATCCCGAAATGAGCCCGACGGGATGCATGCGGATCTCTAAACCCATCCAGAAATGATGCCGGAAGAGACCTGAAATGTTCCCGAAAAAGTCCCGAAACGACCCCGACGGGATCCCGGAAAGATACCGAAAACCATCCAGAAATGATGCCGGAAGGTATCCCAAATGATCCCGAAATAGTCCCGAAATGACCCCGTCCGGATCCCGGTCGGATCCCGCAAACTATCCAGAAATGATGCCGGAAGGTCTTCTAATGATCCCCTAATAGTCCCGAAATGACCCTAACGACATTCCGGACGGATCCCGAAAAACATCCAGAAATGATGCCGAAAGGGTCCCCAAATGATTCCGTATTAGTCGAGAAAAATTCCCGAAATGACCCCGACGGGATCCCGGACGGATCTCGAAAACCATCCAGAAATGATGCCGGAAGAGACCTGAAATGTTCCCGAAAAAGTCCCGAAACGACCCCGACGGGATCCCGGAAAGATACCGAAAACCATCCAGAAATGATGCCGGAAGGTATCCCAAATGATCCCGAAATAGTCCCGAAATGACCCCGTCCGGATCCCGGTCGATCCCGCAAACTATCCAGAAATGATGCCGGAAGGGTCTTCTAATGATCCCCTAATAGTCCCGAAATGACCCTAACGACATTCCGGACGGATCCCGAAAAACATCCAGAAATGATGCCGAAAGGGTCCCCAAATGATTCCGTATTAGTCGAGAAAAATTCCCGAAATGACCCCGACGGGATCCCGGACGGATCTCGAAAACCATCCAGAAATGATGCCGGAAGATACCCCAAATGATCCCAAAATAGCCCCGAAATGGCCCCAACGGGATCCCGGACGGATCCTGAAAACCATCCAGAAATGATGCCGGAATGGACCCAAAACATCCCGTAATGATCCCGGAAACCATCAAGAATTTATCTCTCAAAAGTACGCAAATGATCCCGAAATTACCCCGACAGGATGCCGGACGGATCCCGAAACCCATCCAGAAATGATGCCGGAAGCGTCCCCAAATGATCGCGAAATAGTCCCGAAATTATCCCGAAATAGTCCCGAAAATGTCCCAAAATAACCCCGACGGGATCCCGGACGGATCCCGAAAACTATACAGAAATGATCCCGGAAGGGTCTCGATATGACCCTAACGGGATTACAAATAACTTGAAGCTAATTATAAAACCATGTTAATAAGGCAGCAAGCGCGTTGAGGCGAATAAAGAGTTACAAAGAAACATACAGGTAAAACTAATAAAAGCGTGCTAATAAAAACAATTTAAGGAGGATGGATGGCGGATGGCGGGAGGAGAAGGAGAGAACCACTGCTCGTTTTTCCAAAATTGTTTCAGATCTCGATCTGTATGTGCCAGATACCAAAAACTATTGATTTAGGAAAAAATGTATATTGAATTTTAACAATTTATAGATTTAACACCGGAGGGCTGAGAAGGGGGAAGGAGGCGGGGGTTTCCCTGCTCAATTTGTAAGCCCTCGACTTATTTGACCCATTGAGTCTGTAATATTGGTGAAGGCCAGTATACGTAAAGTTATAATGTGTAAAAATTATTAAAAAGTAATTGTTCGAAGGGGTCGTGGGACCCCCACCCCCATTTCCATGTTCGAAAAAAATTTCGCTGGTAGACTATTGTCTCCGTCCCAAATTTCATCAAAATCCGTGTAGCCGTTCTGGCGATATTCAGTCACAAAGACGAAAAAACAAATTAATTAAATTATAACTGTTCCTAGGGGGCAGGGACCTCCCCCCTTTTCAAAAAAATATAGCTAGTAGATCCTTCTAGACTATTGGCTATGTGTGTGCCAAATTTCAAATCCGTTCAGCCGTTCTTGCGTGATTGATTCACAAAAACAAACGTCTGGACAAACATCCAAACTTTCCCATTTATAATAAGTATATTGTAACGAATTTACTTGCAAATCCTCTTATTTGCAATCCTCTGCTAAGTTCGAATCACTAAACTGTTGAATAAATAACTCCAATTTGTAATAATGCAAAATGGCCTTTATTAAAGTACTTCACAATAATACTCAAACTGTGCAACGAATAGCTTGCTTAATAACCAAACTGATTGATAGCTCAAATGAAACTCTACTATTCAAAATAATACTGCTTTTGCTCGCTAGATAGCGTCTTAGTCGAAACTGCTTGACAACTCAAATCAAACTGAATTCCAGCGCCTCTACAATTGCCGCCTTTTATACTCTTTGATTTCAACCTTCGCATCTTCAATACTTCATACAATATTGTAACGAATGTTAGCAGCACTGAGCGATGCTATCGTCTCTAAGTCTAGCATCGGCAGTGACCTGAATTCACATCCATAGATCAATCATTATTTATCTACATAAACGAAACAATAATTGCGTCTACACATATGTACCATGTGCGCATACGAGCAGCGGAGAGTCAATGCACAAACACATGCATATGTCTGAGATACTCCTATAAGTATGCAATGAGAAAAACTATAAAATTGTGCAAATGTAGTTACAGCTGAGAAGTTTGAGAGCTGCTGGACTAGTAGATTCTGGAAGCGCCTAGAAGATGCGAAGGTTGAAATCAAAGAGTATAAAAGGCGGCAATTGTAGAGACGCTGGAATTCAATTTGACTTGAGTTGTCAAGCAGTTTCGACTAAGAGGCTATCTAGCGAGCAAGAGCAGTATTATTTTGAATAGTAGAGTTTCATTTGAGCTATCAATCAGTTTGGTTATTAAGCAAGCTATTCGTTGCACACTTTGAGTGTTATTGTAAAGTACTTTAATAAAGGCCATTTTGCATTATTACAAATTGGAGTTATTTATTCAACAGTTTAGTGATTCGAACTTAGCAGAGGATTGCAAATAAGAGGATTTGCAAGTAAATTCGTTACAATATTGTCACGGATATTAGCATCACTAAGCTATACCATCACTAAGGCGATGCTAAGCGGTGTTTACGTCAATAATCAAATCATGTATACACATATATAAGGCAGCCGAGAGATGTCACACACAGATGCATTTACTTATAGCCTATGTGTGTGCGAGAGACTGTAAACTACAAACTCACATACATCTGAGAGACGCTGAAAAGTAGAAAATTGTAAACAAGTAGAAACTATATGAGAACTATAAACACTCGAAATGGTTGGTAAGTTCTGGAAATAGAAGAGCCTAGATGTATGCAGCGTAAACTATAAAAGCGGCACAAGCGAGTAAAAAGGAATTCAGTTTGATTTGACTTGTCAAGCAGTTTGATTAAGACGATATCTAGCGAGCAATAACAGTATTATTTTGAATAGTAGAGTTTCATTGAGCTATCAATCAGTGTGGTTATTAAGCAAGCTATTCGTTGCACAGTTTGTTATTGTGAACTTTAATAAAGGCCATTTTGCATTATTACAAATTGGAGTTATTTATTCAACAGTTTAGTGATTCGAGCTTAGCAGAGGATTGCAAATAAGAGGATTTGCAGCAAATTCGTTACAATTGGTGTCAGAAGTGGGATTGTTGGAGAGTCGTGGATTGAATACAAGCGGCTTTAAACTTGAATTTCAGGCACGGCTACGAGAGGCAATGGAAGTAGAAGGAATTGACGTGGAAGAGTATGAGTTTCATCTTGATGGCGAGGAAACAACAAAAATGGAAGAGACAATTATGCAGACAGTTACGAGCACAGACTTGAACATGATTTTGGCTACAATATCTGCTCAAACATCGACAATGGCATCTCAACTGGAATCACAGGAGACACGTATAACATCCAAGATGAAAACCCAATTGGAAGAACAGAAAACATATATGGCATCCAAAATGGAATCACAGGAGACACATATTGCAGAAATGTCGTCAGAAATAACATCGAAGATAGAAGCACAAGAAACACGGATATCCGAAATGTCGGCGCAAATTTCAGCACATATATCATCGCAGATCTCTGCTCAACTGGAAGAGCAAGAAGGACGAATTTCCTCGAAGTTGGAGGCGCAAGATACAAAAATTTTACAGTTTGAAGAAAAAATCGAGGCCAAGGTGGATGCTTTGAGAGGACGTATCGAGCAGTTGCAACTAAATCGCCCAGCAGTTTCAACGAGTAATCCAAAGGTAAAGACACCATCCTTTGACGGTTCTGTTCCTTTTCAGGTCTTTAAGCTACAGTTCGAGAAGACCGCAGCAGTGAACAACTGGAATGCGGAAGATAAAGTTGCTGCACTGTTCATGGCGTTGAAAGGGCCTGCAGCTGAGATTTTACAAACCATTCCAGAGGGCGAACGGAACTGTTATGAAGCATTGATGGGCGCTCTAGAGAGACGATACGGAACTGAGCATAGGAGACAGATATACCAAATGGAGTTGCTGAACCGCTTCCAGAGGCCTGGTGAAACATTGTAAGAGTTTGCGTCGGATATTGAAAGGCTAGCACATTTAGCGAATGCGGACGCACCCGTGGAATACACTGAAAGGGTAAAAATCCAGAGCTTCATAAATGGCATAGGAGATGTGGAAACGAAGCGGGCTACATACGCAAACCCAAAGCCAACATTCGCAGAAACGGTGTCACAAGCTCTGATTTAGGAAACAGCGTCTCTTCTGTGTAAGCCAGTTTTCAAAGCACGCCGTGTGGAAGTAGAAAGGCCAGAGTGGGTAGACGCAATATTGGAGGCGCTGAAAGGATCGCAAAAGCGGAGTGAAAAAGTTATCAAATGCTTCAAATGCGGGAAGTCCGGTCACATTACACGTCATTGCGATCTTGGTCCTAATAGTTCCAACAATGTGGGTGGCCGTAAACGCAAAGCTGGAGGAGATGAGCAAGAGCGAGTAAGAGGTAGAGATCGAGAGCTAGATCCAGCTATTGAATGCCCTGTGATATCTGTGTTGCAAATTGGTAGAAAATCGAGCAGTCTTACCGTCAGAGGGAATGTCGATGGCAAGGAGCGTGTACTGACTGTAGATACGGGCGCATCTCATTCCTTGATTCGATCTGAATTAGTCAACAGGAGAGTAAAACCGTTACCTGGAGCAAGGTTGCGTACGGTCACAGGTGAGTATAACCAAGTCCAGGGAGAAGTGATATGTGAAGTACTGATTGGGAAGGTCATGGTTTTACACAAATTCGTTGTGGCGGAGATCGTTGATGAAGTCATATTGGGAGTGGACTTCTTGGTTGACCATGACATCAAGATCGATATGCAGAAAAGGGTGATGCATTATAAGAACCAGAATGTGCCAATTAACTTCAGTTTGGAAAAAGGTTTCAGCAGTAATCGAGTACTGGTGGAGAAAAGTCGACAAAGACCACGAAAGTCAAAGGTAAAGGTTGATGAAACGAATGGGCCAAACAAAGCGAAATCAAAAGTACCTGCGAGAAAAACACCGGCATTGACAAACCAAAATGGACGCACTAAAACGACTGCAAGAATTTTGCAGGAAGCATGCAAGGGTGGTTTCAAGCCATCGCGCACTTCTGTTGGGAAACGGCGGAACGATACTGTCAAGCCAATCCGTCAAGCGCAAGCTCTGCGAAGTAGTTCATTGGTCAAACAACAGAGTGCGAGGGAACGACTAAGGATAATGAGTAGTAAGATCAAACGCAGGTACAATGAGAACAATAATTCGGAAGGGTTCTTGGAGGGAGATTTGGTACTGTTAAACAACCCTCACCGGCGGAAAGGTGTTCCAGCCAAATTTTGGTGCATTTGGGAAGGCCCGTACAAAGTTGTGAAGAAGATCAGTAACTCCATCTAACGCATACAAACCATTGGGAAACCACGAAATAGAAAGGTGGTTCATTTGGAGATGCTAGCGGCGTTTAGATTGAGAGATTTGTCTGATCGGGACGATCAGACTTAGGTGGAGGGCAGTGTCGCGGATATTAGCATCACTAAGCTATACCATCACTAAGGCGATGCTAAGCGGTATTTACGTCAATAATCAAATCATGTATACACATATATAAGGCAGCCGAGAGATTTCACACACAGATGCATTTACTTATACGCCTATGTGTGTGCGAGAGACTGTAAACTACAAACTCACATACATCTGAGAGACGCTGAAAAGTAGAAAATTGTAAACAAGTAGAAACTATATGAGAACTATAAACACTCGAAATGGTTGGTAAGTTCTGGAAATAGAAGAGCCTAGATGTATGCAGCGTAAACTATAAAAGCGGCACAAGCGAGTAAAAAGGAATTCAGTTTGATTTGAGTTGTCAAGCAGTTTGATTAAGACGATATCTAGCGAGCAACAGCAGTATTATTTTGAATAGTAGAGTTTCATTGAGCTATCAATCAGTGTGATTATTAAGCAAGCTATTTGTTGCACATTTTGTTATTGTGAACTTTAATAAAGGCCATTTTGCATTATTACAAATTGGAGTTATTTATTCAACTGATTAGTGATTCGAACTTAGCAGAGGATTGCAAATAAGAGGATTTGCAGCAAATTCGTTACAATATATTAGATTAGATATTCACGTAACTAAAGTTGTGCTTGAGTCTTAAGTTAGAAATATCGGGGTCGTTAACCACTGTACTGATCAAATAGGTTTCTTTATTAGTAAACAAGTGTGTAAATGTTCACAGATAAGGGTACATATATTTTAATAAGATTATTATGGTAGGGATGTTTCCCATATATGTACGTTGTACGGAAACATTTTGTTTTGGTATCTTTTGGTTTGTATAAACATCTAATTGGTCACCATTAAAAAAATATTTTTACATGTGATTGTCAACATTTTTTGCGAAGTCTGATGATTCAAAAGTTATTTAAGGTCAATGTTAACTTAAAATAAAAAAATTTCCTAAAATAAAGTTTGAAGCAATCCATTTAAACGTAACAAAGTTCTAGTGGAACTAGTGACTAGTTTCAAAACCGACTGTCTGTCTGTTTTTGCCGCTCTTTAAAATTTTGATTGTCCTTGAACGCGTTAAACTCTGTAATATAAATACCCAAATGTGCATATAAGCATATTCTAACATATGAGCCGTTTATTTTGAAAGTGGCATAAGTCATTTCATGTCGTTTAGGTTCAGTGGTAATTTGTTTGTATCTCTCCTCGCCTCCAGTTTTTTAGAGTCCAATATCCAAAAGATGCAATTCTTATTATTATTTTATAATTGTAGAACCATCTATATATGCATTCGTTCAAAAATAACAATGCATTTAAGACCATGAGTTGGAAATGATTTATGCCACTTTCAAAATAAACGGCTCATATGTACATGTTGTATTCTTGCAGATTCCTTTCAAATCAGATTCATATGCAAGTGCATATGGGTATCTTTATATATACCTATATAGGTATGTAAATTCAAGAAACTGCGAACGGGGTGATATGAAATAAAAATCCCACCTACTTTTACTGTTAATCGATAAGTGCTTAACGTGGGTACCTGTCTACGAAGACCCCACCCACGGTGTTAAACACAGATCAATGTCCGTTGATCTTCGGCCCAACAAGTTGGTACCAATCGGTGAGCTGGGGTGTTCAAGTCCACCAGCCTTGGTTTGGCCGAGGAGGACTATGCATCCTCCCCTTCCATTTTCGGGTAATGGCACACGGTTGCACGGCAACTCCACCGCGAGTTCCGTGCTTGTCTCAGTGTCCCTCTTTCATTGATTAACAAGTTAATCAGATTGAGATATTGTGTTTTGTCGCAATTTAGGAATGTGACCAACCTTTCCTGTCCTGCAGTGTTACAACAATGTAAAACATTGTTGACGATGGAGCTGGTTTTGCTTAGATATTGCTTAAAGGCCGCACTACGTTTGACAAACAGAGTGAGCTTAGCACCAATTATGCTCCTTATTAAACTCCATCACAATTAAAATCAAGGGATGTGACCAACCTTTTTCGCACACAGACCTGTGAGTGTCGAGTGCCCGCCTTAGCAATGTCTCTCGACATCGCTTAAGACCACACTCGTTGACTTGACATTGCGCGCCATATTGTGCTACATTTAGGCTTTCATTTTTGCTACTATTATTTCACTCCAATTTTCACACTATTACGCAACAATTATGCTCCATTTCACTCCAAATTACACTCCTACCACAATTAAAGGGATGTGTCCAACCTTTTCCGCTCACAGACCTGTAAGTAACCGAGTACCTGCCCCAACAACATCTTCGCATAGCAGTCGGCCACACTGCAGTGATTTGACAGCATCAAATCTTGCCACATTTTTGGATGTGGCCATCCATTCCGCGAACGCCTACTATTCGCTACGCAGTCTAAGGCAGCCTCAAACATCTCAAAAGACGAGATGAGCACAGGCCCACTCGTACAATTATCGATTGTTTTTCGGCTGGCGATAGACATACGTTTCATCTCTCACCATCTTTCAACCGTGTTTCACCATCTTTCTCCGGTATCTCCGGTTGCCACAATTATGGGATGTGACCAACCTTTCATCTGCCCCTCAGGGTTAGTTTCTCAATGAATTTGGGTATACTGTGACAAGCAAGAGACCGAATTCCCTTGGGTTTGCACGCCCCAAGGGAAAACAAGTCTACTCAGAGCGTGTCATAAAGTGAACTCTTATTTGAAACCACAGCCACCGCGATGTTCCCACAAGGGGGCCATCTCAGGACAGGAGGAGAGACCTGAGTACAAAGCATCGTTCGATGCAGTGCATCAGATCACACTGGCTTCTCCTGCTCCCGCGGTAGCAGTTTTTATAAGGACCATGCGTAGGGTCCCACAGGGTGATACCCGCGTCCACACTGCTACCTTTCGAGTAAAATCACCTTACTCATGGATTGGGTACCCATGGTATTATGGTCGCCTTTACGACCGGTATACGTACCGTGGGCATATTCTAACCCCTAACCCACAGGGGGATTTTACTGTTAGTGTAGGTATTATGTTTTTTGTATTTCATTTTGTTGATGCTTGGACTAGGGATATACGCCGCCGATTTTAGTCGTTTTTCGCACACCGCCGCCGAATGTCAAAAATATCGGCGCGGCGGCGGCGGTGGCGTCCGGCGCGTTACTATATTTTCTACTCGTTTATGATTGTTTAGGCCAATTATTGTTCATGTCGAAAATTGGTCGGATATGGTCGAAAGTGATATCAATGGAGGTGTATCACTGCCAGTTATAAGAAACTAATTGCGAAATTTAACTCTAACTGTTCACAAGTCAAATAACCACTAAGTTATTAAAACAAAATACTAAAAGAAAAGTTTTATGATAAATTTATATGGTCAATTTGCTTATTTTTTTCAAAAAATTAATAATGAACAATGAATTCAAATAAAATTACCCAAGGCGAAAATGTTTTCAAATTGTCCTCAAGTTGTTAAAAAAGCAAATTTCCCAAAAAAGGTGCCGATTTAAAAAAAAATATACATTGCGATTGACTGAAGGAATAAGCGAAATCAGTGATGCAAAATCCTTCAGTAGGTTCTAGAGGCATAAACACTCCTTTGAAATGATTCTTACCTCATACTTAAGTTGAGGATATATGTATGTACGTATGAGAAGGGTTTGAAAAATCACTTGGGCTCACATTCAAATATCTGTTGTTTATTTGCGAAAGTATACAAAAGCGTCTCAAATGTTAATTTTGATTTTCACACTTCATCCTTCAACACCCAAGTCTTCCGGTTTGACATTTCCTAGAGTTAGCGGCCCTATCCAAAATTAGTCCTTTGGAATGAATCACATTGTTATAGCCTACCAACCAGGTTTAAATATAACCTACGCGTTACTGCTCCTTTTACAAATGTGAATACGTAGTCACATATATTTACAGGTATGGCTTTGTCCTTCGGAAGAACACTCAAAGTGGTGAAACAAAAGCTTTCCCAAGACAGTCGAACTAATGACCGTGTGTGCTACTACCCTAACGTAGTGGACAGTCGAACTAGTCTGAAAACTGAAGCTACGCGGTCATCAATTCTAAACTATCGTTTTAATTTAACGAAGACTATTTATATCAATGTTGTGAACACTAACGTCTGCAAACTTTGGTCTACATTTTACAAATTGTATCCATGGTCCTTGTAAAATTTTAATTATGTGCCGAGGATTATACGATTTTCATTCATGAGTTACGCATTGACACCCACTTAGACTTCTCTGGTGTAGCTCGGCAGCATAGCGCGACATAAATTATCCGTTAGAAAGTCTTCGGAACTATAGCTAGAGCTTCTAGGAAAGTGACGTCGACGAAGGTACATATGAGTTCGAAGTCGCAGTCCTATAGCTTCTGTCCTGGCATATGGTGTGAAGGTCAGGAGGCGTGGTAGCGACTGGTAGCGCACATCGGGAATTGTAGTCTCTTAATCATCGGGAATTGTAGCTCGAAAAAACTGGATACGCCCTGTGCCATGAGAGTCATGAGTATTAATAGACCATTAGTAGCAACCTTAAGTCGACTTTGTGCGTGACCGCCAAGGAGCCACAAATGATTTAAAGAAATTGTGTTCGCGAGGATTATTAGGAGTTAGCCCCAGTTGAAACTACGCTTTCCACGAGATATACAGACAAAAGTGTGACCATTTTATGTATATCTATTTCTTTTCAGCAGACGCAGCAGTACCAAATCCAAATACCGTGGTTAGGTTCGAAGCCTCCCTAGAGTAAGTGAACGAGGAACAATTCCTCCGCAAAGAGCTACTCTGAAAATTTTTGAACGATCTGCGAGTTTTTGAGGCAAAACCCCCGCATGTTTCCGAAATGGCCAAAATATTGATTTCCTTAAATACATACAAATAAAACCTTTCCTAAATATTATTTTTAAATAGAAAAATCAAGCTTTTTATAGTAAGAACACCGGCGTACGCCTGCGAGCCGCCCACGCCGCCGCCGCCGGTATATAATAGAGCCTACGCCGCCGCCGCCAATTACGTGATCGGCGTAAACCTCTAGCTTGGACTAGCTAACCATTCTCGCTTGCGGCGCGAAATACTTTTCTTTTAAATCTTTTGGTTTTTCCAATAATTTTATGTGTACATACATATACTCATGTATTTTACCTGCTACTGGCTGACCTTACTACTATTACTGACTGACCAGAGTCCTACGACCATACATACGCACGCGTATGTAATTCTAAGACATGCTGCATTTGCATATACATACATACATAGATAAATATATTCAGGCAAAACTTTTCCTTCCGTTCTTACTTGAGGGGTTTTTAATCGATTTTGTAAATGTCCTTTGTCTTTCTTTAAATGCCGCGCTTGGAAATATCGTTAACAATAAATATTAGCCAGCATTATCCTTTTATATCTTGCAGGGGGGTCAAAGTTGAAATTGCTCTATGGAGACTCAAAAAATAAAAGTGATTTTTCTTTTTATCTAATACTCGAAATCGGTAGCCCTATGGACAAAATATCAGAAGAAAATTCTGGTCCAGATTGGAAACGCCTAAGGGGTGTCGTAGGGGTGGGTTGAAGTTCAGACTACCCTATGGAGACTCGAAAAATAAAAGTGATTTTTCTTTTTATCTAATACCCGAAACAGATATCACTATGGTCGGAGATATCACATACAAAATTTGGTTACAATTGGAAAAGCCTAAGGCGTGTCGCAGGGGGTGAAAGTCCAGATTAACCGATGGAGGCTCAAAAAATGTGAATAATTTGTTTTTATTGAGTTTTCAAGTTATAAATAAAATAACAATAAATTCATGTTCATTCATTTTACATAATAATTAAACAATAAATTTCTAAATAACCAATGGTTGTGATAAAGATTGCTTTGTAGCGTTTGGGTATTTTTATACTCAGCTGAGCAGAGCTCACAGAGTATATTAACTTTGTTCGCATAACGGTAATCCGTAACGGCATAAACTAATCGAGATAGATATAGACTTCTATATATCAAAATGATCTGGGTGAGAAAAGAAATTCATTTAGCCATGTCCGTCCGTCCGTCTGTAAACACGATAACTTGAGTAAATTTTGAGGTATCTTGATGAAATTTGGTATCAGGTTCCTGGGCGCTCATCTCAGATCGCTGTTTAAAATGAATGAAATCGGACTACAACCGCGCCCACTTTTTCGATATCGAAAATTTCGAAAAACCGAAAAAGTGCGATAATTCATTACCAAAGACGGATAAAGCGATTAAACTTGGTAGGTGCGTTCACCTTATGACGCAAAATAGAAAATTAGAAATATTTTGGACAATGGGCGTGGCACCGCCCACTTTTAAAAGTTTTGCAAGCTGTAATTTGACAGTCGTTGAAGATATCATGATGAAATTTGGCAGGCACGATACTCCTATCACTATATGTGTGCTAAAAAAAATTAGCGAGATCGGATGACGAAAACGCCCACTTAAAAAAAAATTTTTTTTTAAGTCAAATTTTAACAAAAAATTTAATATCTTTACAGTATAAAATTTAATTATGTCAACAATCGACTCCAGTATGATATGGTGCAACAAAATAAAAAGATAAAAGAAAATTTCAAAAAAATTTTTTTTAAAGTCAAATTTTAACAAAAAATTTAATATCTTTACAGTATAAAATTTAATTATGTCAACACTCGACTCCAGTAATGATATGGTGCAACAAAATAAAAAGATAAAAGAAAATTTCAAAATGGGCGTAACTCCCCTATTTTCATTTAATTCGTCTAGAATACTTTTGATGCCGTAAGTCGAACAAAAACTTACCAGTCCTTGTGAAATTGATAGGACGATAACTGTTTTCTGTGAAAATAGGCGAAATCGGTTAAAGCCACGCCCCGCTTTATACTCAGTCGACCGTCTGTCCTTCCGCTCGGCCGTTAACACGATAACTTGCGCAAAAAACGATATATCTTAACTAAACTTAGTTCACGTACTTATCTGAAGTCACTTTTATTGGTATAAAATATGGCCGAAATCCGACTATGACCACGCCCACTTTTCCGATATCGAAAATTACGAAAAATGAAAAAAAAGCCATAATTCTGTACCAAATATGAAAAAGAGATGAAACATGGTAATTGGATTGGTTTATTGACGCAAACTATAACTTTAGAAAATGGGTGTGACACCTACCATATTAAGTAAAAGAAAATGAAAAAGTTCTACAGGGCGAAATCAAAAGCCCTTGGAATCTTGGCAGGAATACTGTTCGTGGTATGACATATATAAATAAATTAGCGGTACCCGACAGAAGATGTTCTGGATCACCCTGGTCCACATTTTGGTCGAAATCTCGAAAACGCCTTCACATATACAACTAAGGGCTAGTCCCTTTTAAATCCCTCATTAATACTTTTAATTTGATACCCATATCGTACAAACACATTCTAGAGTCACCCCTGGTCCACCCTTATTGCGACATCTCGAAAAGGCGTCCACCTATAGAACTAAGACCCACTACGTTTTAAATAATCATTAACACTTTTCATTTGATACACATGTCATACAAACACATTCCAGGGTTACCCTAGGTTCATTTGCTAAATGGTGATTTTCCCTTATTTTCTCTCCAAGCTCTCAGCTGAGTATGTAATGTTCGGTTACACCCGAACTTAGCCTTCCTTACTTGTTCTTTATAGTATTTGACTACCTGCAATATGTATTGTTTGTCCTCTTCGTGTTTGGATAAGATTTTGTTGTACTCTTCTACACGTTTAACTCCTCTCTCTGCCGTATCGTTTACGACTTTCAAATTTTTTAATCTATCAACAGCTTTAATTTAATTTTCGTTAGTTGCCCAACAATTTGGGTCTGAATGAAGAAACTCTTTAATTATGCAAAACCTATTGAAAAAATCTAAGCTGATTTTACTTACAAACTGATCTAGATCATTGGCAAATACTCTTTCTTCACTTCCTATTACAAAGTCATACTTTTTTCCTACAGTGTAATTGTCTTTTCCTAGAGCTGCAACCATTTTTTGCTTTGTTTCTTTAAACATTTTTTCATCAAATAGTGCCAAACAAACTGTTTCCGGTGAGAGATTCCATAAATGATTTTTGAACTTCGAGAACGTGGCTTCACCTATCACCTTGTCAAAGTTTTTGTATTGGTATAACTCATTAACAAAAAAGAAGTCAGAGCCTGGGGCAGATATGGATTTAGAGGCGTGCATCCAATTCTCTAAATAAATTTTAACTATAATAAATAATAGTTTAAAAAACTAAAAAAACACGCTTTTATAGCTAACCGAACTAAAAAATAGAAAATAATTTTCAATTAAAAAGAGTTTTTATAACAGTAGTAGAAGGTCAAACAATCATTTATAGTTAATCACCTCAAAATAAAATTATAATAAAATTTAAGTTATTAACAGAATAATTTAATTAGCAGTATAAAGCGTGGGGTGCATTTGACTACATTTCATATCTTTCCTCTCGAATAGTTGCCAATAGAGTGATTGTAACATTCAATATCAAGCACCCCACGCTTTTTACTGTGAATTAAATTATTCTGTTAATAACTTAAATTTTATTATAATTTATTTTGAGGTGATTAACTATAAATGATTGTTTGACCTTCTACTACTGTTATAAAAACTCTTTTTAATTGAAAATTATTTTCTATTTTTTATTTCGGTTAGCTATAAAAGCGTGTTTTTTTTAGTTTTTTAAACTATTATTTATTTTTAATTTTTTAATTCAAGTAATTTTAAAAGTTTTAGTCGAGAGTGATGAAACCTCGAAACGCCAGCAGTCCATGGATGAATCTAAGCCCACGGCACCGAAAAGGGCCAAGACGAAGGGGGGCTGGACGCGGTCTTTCGCCGAAATTGCCAAGGGTCGGCAGATCATTGGCATTATAGACGAGAGCAGCGAAGATGGCAGGATCCCGAAACAACAGTGGAAGTGGATCGAAGCCGCGATCGCTACGGTGGCCGTTAAGATTAAGAAAGACAACTCTGGTCCACCGCCATCTTACACCGATGAAGGGTGGTTCCATGGCAATGTTAAGCTAATTGCCTGTGACGACGCCAGGTCGGTAAATCTCTATAGGGCCGCCGTCACGCTGATAGGGGTGGTATATCCGAACGCCCGCCTCAAGGTAGTGGAGGCACGTGATATCCCCTCACGACCAAGGGCTAGAGCCTGGGTTCCAGTGACGCCAACGGACCCAGCTGACATCCTAGAGCTGCTCCAGGAGTACAACCCGCCACAGGTTTGGAAGTGAACCCGGATAAAACCGAGCTTGTCCTCTTCACGAGGAGGTACAAAATACCAAATATTACACTACCAAGAATTGGGGGTATGTTCTTAGCGTTTAGCGATCAAGTCAAGTATTTGGGAGTCATTCTGGATAGGAAGCTATTATGGAGTGAGCATATAGTGGAGCGATCCAAGAAGGCAGCAGCAGAGCTGTCCACCTACAATAGGGCAATTGGAACTTACTGGGGATTCTCCCCTAAGGTGACCTACTTGATTTACACAGCCATTGTGCGC
Source organism: Eurosta solidaginis (assembly GCA_029619165.1). NCBI lineage: Eukaryota > Metazoa > Arthropoda > Insecta > Diptera > Tephritidae > Eurosta > Eurosta solidaginis. The sequence goes on from JARSSU010040400.1 coordinate 23,297, forward strand.
CCGATTCTTCTTTATGGTGCCTTGGTCTGGTGGCCTGCACTATCTAAAAGTACCTATCTTAAAATGCTTCAAAAGGTGCAACGAAGTTCGGAGCTCTGCATTACCGGGGCTCTCGGCTCCACTCCAGATTCCGATACATACATACATGGATACATAGATACATAGATAGATACAGGCCAAGGTGGCTTATCGAAGAGTCAATATGGATTCGCAAATCAAGATCCACCGTAGATGCAATACAAACAGTCGTCAATATAGCTAGAGAAGCTATCTCTGGAGGCCAAAATAAAAGGAAGTTCTGTGCACTGATTATGTTGGACATTAAGAATACTTTTAACACTGCGAACTGGATGCAGATAATGGCAGCGCTGCAAAGCTTCGGCACTCCAGCTTACTTACACAGAATTATAGGTAGCTATATTAAAGACAGAGTACTTCTTTTTGACAAGGATCAAGGAGCAAAAGAGTACAAAATCACAGGAGGCGTCCCACAGGGATCTGTTCTCGGTCCAACGCTTTGGAATGTAATGTATGACGGGGTGCTAAAGATTGATCTACCAAAAAACACGCAAATTGTGGGATATGCTGATGATTTTGCAGTGGTAGTAGTGGCCAAGAAAATGGACCTGCTTCAAGCATTATGTAATGACGCCGTAGCAAGAATAAAGGAATGGCTGACCAATACAGAACTGGAGTTGGCTAGCCAAAAGACGGAAGTGGTATTAGTAAGCTCCAAACGGTCGGCGAACGAGTTAGTCTTAACTGTCGGGGATCATCAAATCACCTCAAAGGATTCCTTAAAATACTTAGGAGTGCACATTGACTCTAAGTTAACTTTCAAAGAGCACTTCAGAGCGGTGGGGGAGAAAATTACCAAAGTTAATGGATCACTTATGCGAATAATGCCTAACATTGGTGGTCCGAGCGAAGCTATACGTCAGCTATTGTCCACAGTAACCAGCTCAATAATACTATACGCAGCACCAGTGTGGTATGGATCTAAACAGACCCATCAAAAATATATATTAGCAGCGTACCGACTTGCTTCTTTAAGAATAGCAAGTGATTATCGGACGGTGTCCGACGACGCGATCCTGGTTCTAACCCGGAAAATCCCAGTGGACTTACTGGCAAGCGAAATGGCCGATCTGTATAACACTAATATCGAGCGACCATCTGAAGAAGACAAGAAAAGAGCAAGGACACAAACAATAGCTAAGTGGCAAGAACGGTGGGAAGGCCTCGAGTAAAGGGCGTTGGACTTTCACACTAGTTGGAACGTAGCTCAATGGAATGAGCGGAAGCACGGCGAACTGAACTACCATCTCACGCAGATAATGAGTGGACATGGCGGTTTCAAAGAGTATTTATGGAAGCGTAGGATAGAGGAAGATCCTCATTGCCCAATGTGTACCACAGAGTTAGAAAACGCAGAACACGTCATGTTCTACTGCCCCCGTTTCCACGAAGAAAGACTCACCTTGCATGGAGTCTTTGGGGAGGAACCTACCACGATAAATTTAGTTTCACATATGTGCAACAGGAAAGAGTGCTGGACTGCAGTGAGCAAAATGGCATTTATAGTAATGATACGCCTGATGGATGCTGAGAGGGAGCGCAGAGAAATGCGCATGCGAAGCAGTGGCGATTAAATGGACACTCAGAGCAAATAGCGGGAACCTGGACGCAGGGACAACAGTAGGCTCTTAAAAATGAGAAATATGGAACGCCACTCTGAAGTAATGCGAAAGTGGTGCCGGGGTGGGCGACGGTTCCAGAACGGGCTGTTTTTTAGTCTACGGACACACGGTTGCTGCGACGGCAGCAATTATGGTGCATTAGGCATTTTTCAGCCTCCCGGCAAAAGATACAGCCCAAGCTAATAAAAGCGTGTTAAAAAGGGCTCCAGTATGCTCTTTCGTAGATGTGCCATGCATCCCCTTCTATCATTAATAAAGGAATACGTTCCTCGCATTATGTGCAGTTTCAAATCTATAGCCTTTTGGGGGTCATAAGTTCAATTGACCCCACCATCACATTATTGCATTGTCATTGAGCCTTGATACGTGTGCTAAGTTTCAATCAAACTTATGGCCATTCAAAGTGGTAATAAGGCCAATTGACCTTATGGCCGTTGACCATATGTCACCACACCATCACATTAATGCATTGTCATCGAGCCCTGATACGTGTGAAAGTTCAATCAAACTTATGGCCATTTAAAGTGGTAATAACGCCAATTGACCTTATGGCCGTTGACCTTATGTCACCACACTATCACATTAATGCATTGTCATTGAGCCTTGATACGTGTGCAAAGTTTCAATCAACTTATGGCCATTTAAAGTGGTAATAAGGCCAATTGCCCTTATGGCCGTTAACCTTATGTCACCACACCATCCACATTAATGCATTGTCATCGAGCCTTGATACGTGTGCAAAGTTTCAATCAAATTTATGGCCATTCAAGTGGTAATAACGCCAATTTACCTTATGGCCGTTGACCTTATGTCACCGCACTATCACATGAATGCATTGTCATCGAGCCTTGATACGTGTGCAAAGTTGCAATCAAACTTATGGCCATTCAAAGTGATAACAAACCAAATTGACCTTATGGCCGTTGACCGTATGTCACCACACCACCACATTAATGCATTGTCATCGGTCCTTGATACGTATGCAAAGTTTCAAATTAATCAGACTTCTAGAAACCGGTGAAAATTAATCTCAAAGATCAAAACGTTGTTAAAAAAGCGAACGTCATCTCATATATAACGCTTCTAACTTCGCAAACACTATGATGTTTAGGATTGAGAGGGATGCGTGCTGTTTGCCAAAACACTTCCGTCTCTTTTATCAGAAGATATGCCGTCTCGCTAATACTTAATTTTATTTTTCTAATATTGAAGAAAAAACCCGTAACATTTGCCATTAGAAGGCAACTTTGGCACCCGTAATTTGGTTTTCGATGAGGCCCACCAAATAAATCTTAATTTTTTGTCGCGATACCATATTGAATCGAAATATCACTTCAGTTCTTGATCACTTGAAAACGTAATTTATTTTATGCAATTAATTTGCTTATATATTGACAAAAACCCATAAGTTACTATATATAGACCATTCCTCTCTTTTCTCTTTCTCTTTTATTTTGCGAGTCTCCATAGGGTAGTCTGAACTTTTACCCCCCTGCGACACGCCTTAGGCTTTTCCAATCATACCAAATTTTGTATCTGATATTCCCGACCATAGTGCTATCTATTTCGGGTATTAGATAAAAAGCAAAAATCACTTTGTTTTGCGAGTAGTAGAGTAGTCTGAATTTCAACCCCCTGCGACACCCCTTAGGCGTTTCCATTGGGGACCGGAATTTGCATCTGATATTTCTACCATAGGGCTACCGACTTCGAGTATTAGATAACAGAAAAATCACTTTTATTTTTGAGTCTCCATAGAGCATTTCAACTTTGACCACCTGCGACACGCCTAACCATCTCCAATCGGGGTACAATTTTTGTGTGATATCCTCGTCTATATTACTATCTATACAGGGGTTGAGACTTTGAAATCTGATGATAAAATTTTCTCCATACAATATACGGACCACCCTAAGCTCATATGTACAAGCGATGAGCGTAAGATAAACACATTTTATACTCAGTGAGCAGAGCTCACACAGTATTTTAACTTTGTTCGCATAATGGTAATCCGTACGGCATAACTAATGGAGATAGATATAGACTATCTATATATTAAAATGATCTGGGTGAAAAAAGAATTCATTTAGCCATGTCCGTATGTGCCGTCCGTCCGTCCGTCTGTCCGCCCGTCTGTAAACACGGTACTTGAGTAAATTTTGAGGTATCTTGATGAAAATTTGGTGTATAGGTTTCTGGATGCTCATCTCAGATCGCTGTTTAAAATGAACGAATCGGACTACACCACGCCCACTTTTTCGATATCGAAAATTTCGAAAAAACGAAAAAGTGCGATAATTCATTACCAAAGACGGATATAAGCTATGAAACTAAACTAAGGTGGACCAGGGTCACACTTAGATTTGTTTGTACGGTATGGTATCAAATGAAAGGTGTTAATGAGTTTTTTAAAACGGGCGTTGGCCTCAGTTCTATATAGGTGGACACCTTTTCGAGATATCGCCATAAAGGTGGACCAGGGGGTGACTCTAGAATTTGTTTGTACGATATGGGTATCAAATGAAAGGTGTTAATGAGTATTTTACAAAGGGAGTGGGCCTTAGTTCTATAGGTGGACGGCTTTTCGAAATTATCGCCATAAAAGTGGACCAGGGGTGACTCTAGAATTTGTTTGTACGATATGGGTATCAAATGAAAGGTGTTAATGAGTATTTTAAAAGGGGTGGGCCTTAGTTCTATAGGTGGACGCCTTTTCGAGATATCGCCATAAAGGTGGACCCAGGGGTCACTCTAGAATTTGTTTGTACGATATGGGTATCAAATGAAGGTGTTAATGAGTATTTTAAAAGGGGAGTGGGCCTTAGTTTCTATAGGTGGACGCCTTTTCGAGATATCGCCATAAAGGTGGACCAGGGGTGACTCTAGAATTTGTTTGTACGATATGGGTATCAAATGAAGGTGTTAATGAGTATTTTTAAAAGGGCGTGGGCCTTAGTTCTATAGGTGGACGCCTTTTCGAGATATCGCCATAAAGGTGGACCAGGGGTGACTCTAGAATTTGTTTGTACGATATGGGTATCAAATGAAAGGTGTTAATGAGTATTTTAAAAGGGAGTGGGCCTTAGTTCTATAGGTGGACGCCTTTCGAGATATCGCCATAAAGGTGGACCAGGGGTGACTCTAGAATTTGTTTGTACGATATGGGTATCAAATGAAAGGTGTTAATGAGTATTTTAAAAGGGAGTGGGCCTTAGTTCTATGGTGGACGCCTTTTCGAGATATCGCCATAAAGGTGGACCAGGGGTGACTCTAGAATTTGTTTGTACGATATGGGTATCAAATGAAAGGTGTTAATGAGTATTTTAAAAGGGAGTGGGCCTTAGTTCTATAGGTGGACGCATTTTCGAGATATCGCCATAAAGGTGGACCAGGGGTGACTCTAGAATTTGTTTGTACGATATGGGTATCAAATGAAAGGTGTTAATGAGTATTTTAAAAGGGAGTGGGCCTTAGTTCTATAGGTGGACGCCTTTTCGAGATATCGCCATAAAGGTGGACCAGGGGTGACTCTAGAATTTGTTTGTACGATATGGGTATCAAATGAAAGGTGTTAATGAGTATTTTAAAAGGGAGTGGGCCTTAGTTCTATAGGTGGACGCCTTTTCGAGATATCGCCATAAGGTGGACCAGGGGTCACTCTAGAATTTGTTTGTACGATATGGGTATCAAATGAAAGGTGTTAATGAGTATTTTAAAAGGGAGTTGGCCTTAGTTTCTATAGGTGGACGCCTTTTCGAGATATCGCCATAAAGGTGGACCAGGGGTGACTCTAGAATTTGTTTGTACGATATGGGTATCAAATGAAAGGTGTTAATGAGTATTTTAAAAGGGAGTGGGCCTTAGTTCTATAGGTGGACGCCTTTTCGAGATATCGCCATAAAGGTGGACCAGGGGTGACTCTAGATTTGTTTGTACGATATGGGTATCAAATGAAAGGTGTTAATGAGTATTTTAAAAGGGAGTGGGCCTTAGTTCTATAGGTGGACGCCTTTTCGAGATATCGCCATAAGGTGGACCAGGGGTCACTCTAGAATTTGTTTGTACGATATGGGTATCAAATGAAGGTGTTAATGAGTATTTTAAAAGGGAGTGGGCCTTAGTTCTATAGGTGGACGCTTTTCGAGATATCGCCATAAAGGTGGACCAGGGGTCACACTAGAATTTGTTTGTACGTATGGGTATCAAATGAAAGGTGTTAATGAGTTTTTAAAAGGGAGTTGGCCTCAGTTCTATAGGTGGACGCCTTTTCGAGATATCGCCATAAAGGTGGACCAGGGGTGACTCTAGAATTTGTTTGTACGATATGGGTATCAAATGAAAGGTGTTAATGAGTATTTTAAAAGGAGTGGGCCTTAGTTCTATAGGCGGACGCCTTTTCGAAATATCGCATAAAGGTGGACCAGGGGTGACTCTAGAATTTGTTTGTACGATATGGGTATCAAATGAAAGGTGTTAATGAGTATTTTAAAAGGGAGTGGGCCTTAGTTCTATAGGTGGACGCCTTTTCGAGATATCGCCATAAGGTGGACCAGGGGTGACTCTAGAATTTGTTTGTACGATATGGGTATCAAATGAAAGGTGTTAATGAGTATTTTAAAAGGGAGTGGGCCTTAGTTCTATAGGTGGACGCATTTTCGAGATATCGCCATAAAGGTGGACCAGGGGTGACTCTAGAATTTGTTTGTACGATATGGGTATCAAATGAAAGGTGTTAATGAGTATTTTAAAAGGGAGTGGGCCTTAGTTCTATAGGTGGACGGCTTTTCGAGATATCGCCATAAAGGGACTAGGGGTGACTTTAGAATTTTGTTTACGATATGGGTATGTATCACATGAAAGGTGTTAATGGTTATTTTAAAAGGGAGTGGGCCTTAGTTCTATAGGTGGACGCCTTTTCGGGATATCGTTATAAAGGTGGACCAGGGTCGACTCTAGAATGCGTTTTTACATTATGAGTATCAAACGAAAGGTGATAATGAGTATTTTAAAAGGGAGTGGGCCTTAGTTCTATAGGTGGACGCCTTTTCGATATATCTCCATAAAGGTGGACCAGGGGTGACTCTGTAATGTGTTTCTACATTATGGGTGTCAAGTTAAAGTTATTAATAAGAATTTAAAAGGGAGTTGGGGCAGTTGTATATGTGAAGGCGTTTTCGAGATTTCGACCAAAGTGTGGACCAGGATGACCCAGAACATCATCTGTCGGGTACGCTAATTTATTTAGATATGTTATACCACGACAGTATTCCTGCCATGATTCTCAAGGGCTTTCGATTTCGCCCTGCAGAACTTTTCATTTTCTTCTACTTAATATGGTAGGTGTCACACCCATTTGCAAAGTTCTTTTCTAAAGTTATATTTTGCGTCAATAAGCCAATCCGAAAATGAAAAAGGGCAGAGCCACGCCCATTTTAAAATTTTCTTTTATTCTTGTATTTGTTGCACATGGCATGGAAACATGGCAATCGATTGGCTATTGTCGCAAATATAACTTTAGAAAAAACTTTGCAAAATGGGTGTGACACCTACCATAGTAAGTAGAGAAAATGAAAAAGTTCTGCAGGTCGAAATCAAAAGCCCTTGAATCTGGCAGGAATACTGCTCGTGTATTACATATATAATAAATTAGCGGTACCCGACAGATGATATTCTGGGTCCCCCTGTCCACATTTTGGTCAATTCGCAAAAACACCTTCATATATACAATAAGGGCCACTCCATTTTAAAACCCTCATAATACTTTATTTGATACCCATATCGTACAATCACATCTGGAGTAACCCTGGTCCACCTTTATCGCGATTTCTCGAAAAGGCCTCCACCCATAAACTAAGGCCAATCCCTTTAAAAATAATCATTAAGACCTTTCATTTGATACCCAGTATCCTACAAACAAATTCTAGAGTCACGCCTGTCCACCTTTATGGCGATATCTCGAAAAGGCGTCCACCTATAAAACTAAGGCCCACTCCCTTTTAAAACACTTATTAAGAACTTTCATTTGATACCCTATCGTACAAACACATTCTAGAGTCACGCTGGTCCACCTTATGGCAGTTTCTCGAAAAGGCGTCCACCTATAGAACTAAGGTCCACTCCCTTTGACAATACTCATTAACACCTTTCATTTGATACCCATACCGTACAAACAATTCTAGAGTCACCCCTGGTCCACCTTTATGGCGATATCTCGAAAAGGCGTCCACCTATGGAACTAAGGCCCACTCCCTTTTAAATACTCATTAACACTTTCATTTGATACCCATATCGTACAAACAAATTCTAGAGTCACCCTGGTCCACTTTATCGATATCTCGAAAAGGCGTCCACCTATAGAACTAAGGCCCACTCCCTTTTAAATACTCATTACACTTTTTCATTTGATACCCATATCGTACAAACAAATTCTAGAGTCACCCCTGGTCCACCTTTATGGCGATATCTCGAAAAGGCGTCCACCTATGGAACTAAGGCCCACTCCCTTTTAAAATACTCATTAACACTTTTCATTTGATACCCATATCGTACAAACAAATTCTAGAGTCACCCCTGGTCCACCTTTATGGCGATATCTCGAAAAGGCGTCCACCCTATAGAACTAAGGCCCTACTCCCTTTTAAAATACTCATTAAACACTTTCATTTGATACCCGTATCCTACAAACAAATTCTAGAGTCACCCCTGGTCCACCTTTATGGCGATATCTCGAAAAGGCGTCCACCTATAGAACTAAGGCCCACTCCCTTTTAAAATACTCATTAACATCTTTCATTTGATACCCATATCGTACAAACAAATTCTAGAGTCACCCCTGGTCCACCTTTATGGCGATTTCTCGAAAAGGCCTCCACCCATAGAACTAAGGCCCACTCCCTTTTAAAATACTCATTAAGACCTTTCATTTGATACCCGTATCCTACAAACAATTCTAGAGTCACCCCTGGTCCACCTTTATGGCGATATCTCGAAAAGGCGTGCACCTATAGAACTAGGCTCACTCCCTTTTAAAATACTCATTAACATCTTCATTTGATACCCATATCGTACAAACAAATTCTAGAGTCACCCCTGGTCCACCTTTATGGCGATATCTCGAATAGGCGTGCACCTATAGAACTAAGGCTCACTCCCTTTTAAAATACTCATTAACATCTTTCATTTGATACCCATATCGTACAAACAAATTCTAGAGTCACCCTGGTCCACCTTTATGGCGATTTCTCGAAAAGGCCTCCACCCATAGAACTAAGGCCCACTCCCTTTTAAAATACTCATTAAGACCTTTCATTTGATACCCGTATCTACAAACAAATTCTAGAGTCACCCCTGGTCCACCTTTATGGCGATATCTCGAAAAGGCGTCCACCTATAGAACTAAGGCCACTCCCTTTTAAAATACTCATTAACATCTTTCATTTGATACCCATATCGTACAAACAATTCTAGAGTCACCCCTGGTCCACCTTTATGGCGATATCTCGAAAGGCGTCCACCTATAGAACTAAGGCCCACTCCCTTTTAAATACTCATTAACACCTTTCTTTGATACCTATCCTACAAACAATTCTAGAGTCACCCTGGTCACCTTTATGGCATATCTCGAAAAGGCGTCCACCTATAGAACTAAGGCCCACTCCCTTTTAAAATACTCATTAACACCTTTCATTGATACCCATATCGTACAAACAATTCTAGAGTCACCCTGGTCCACCTTTATGGCGATATCTCGAAAAGGCGTCCACCTATAGAACTAAGGCCCACTCCCTTTTAAAATACTCATTAACACCTTTCATTTGATACCCATATCGTACAAACAAATTCTAGAGTCACCCCTGGTCCACCTTTATGGCGATATCTCGAAAGGCGTCCACCTATAGAACTAAGGCCCACTCCCTTTTAAAATACTCATTAACACCTTTCATTTGATACCCATATCGTACAACAAATTCTAGA
>JARSSU010040401.1:0-16661 GCA_029619165.1 Eurosta solidaginis
CGAACAGTAGTATACACCATACATCGGATTTTGCTAGACGCTCTGACAATTTTGGTACATATGCTAGCGATTTGAATATTTTTGTTTTTTCGGATTCACGTTGACTCGTCTGTGATAAACTTCTTTTTATTAAGGTTTTGATAACATTGTCAGGAAAGTCATTCCTTTTTAATATTAATTTAATTTCTTCTTTTATTTCCTTGTGGTAAGTGTCGTCTGATATTTGTAACATACGTTGTATACAGCCCATTGCTGTATTCATTATCATCTTTTTTTGATGTTTTGAATAAAAATTGATGATTCGTCCGGTAGATGTTGATTTCTTATACCACTTGAGCTTAATTGGTTTCCTCGTCGAATAATAATTGTGTCGAGATAAGGTAATTTTCCGTCGTCTTCGAGTTCTGTTGTGAATTTTATATTTTTGTCAAATGAATTTAATGCATCAAGTGTACTTTTTACGTCATTTTCATTTATATAGCGAATAGATCGTCCACATATTTGGTAATGCATCTTGGTGTTCTAGTCAATTTTGCAGTTGTATTTTCCAATAATTCCTCCATTACGATATCTGCAATTACTGGTGAAGTCGGCGATCCCATCGGTAATCCTTTTAGTTGTGTGTATATTGTCTCTTTAAACTTAAAATATCTGTTTTCTTCTATACAGAATTTTAATACTTCCATAAATAGTTTCTTTGGCATTTTCGTATGTTTTTCTATTATCGTCCATTTTCTTATTATAATGTCAAGTGCTAGCTGTGTGGGTATACTAGAGAATAGGGAAATTACGTCAAAAGATATAAGTTTTTCATCGTCATAAATATATGAGTTATTTATCTTTTCTTTGAACTCTAGCGAATTTTAAATATTATATATGGAGTTCGTCATGACGTTTTTTAATATGTCGGCAATGTATTTACATAGGCCGTGTGATAGCGATCCAATCCCAGAGCAAATCGGCCGAAGTGGTGTTCCTTCTTTGTGTGTTTTCGGAAGTCCATAAATTCGTGGGGATAGTGCCGTGGTCGTGGTTAACTTATTTCTTTCGGCCTTTGAAATCAGGTCCAATTTGAAAAGCTTATCAACTAAGCTATTGTTTTTGCTTTGTAGCCTCGATGTGGGGTCCTGTCTTTGTATTCTATACATTGTCAAGTCATTTAATATATCTTTCATTTTATTTTCATAATCACACATATACATTGCTACTGTTTGGTTTCCCTTGTCCGATGTTAAAATACGAATATTACTATTTTTGCTAAGAAAATTCCGCGTCCGCTTCACTGTATCCGATATTGCACGATCTATTGCACTTGGTTTATTTGTTGTTGTGTGATGTTTTATTAGCTGTGAGAATTTAGTTCTCGCTTCTTCTTGTTCTTCCTTTGTTTTAATAGTTTGTATGAGATCCTCACCATCCGCGATATATTGGAATAATGGAAATCTCTCATTTTCTATCGGCAGCGGCAACTCGAAACATCAAAGAAAAACAATAATAAACACGGCTAAAACTTTATAGATAGAGTCCTAACAATAAGCGATAAAATATATCACAGAAAAAACATTAAGATTATTCAAAAAACTTTAGGCCAGAATGAGTTCCCTCATAAATTAATTAATAAACTGGTCCGGGATTTCTATGCCAGAGATCCTAATAAAGAGAAGACAAAACCATCAAATGGTAAAATATACAAAACAATCACATATGTACAGGGAATAGCGGAGAGGATTAAGAGCTCGAATTTATATGACAATGAGAAGTACCAAATAGCTTTTACATATCATAATACATTGAGGCAGATTTATAGCAATACGAAAGATAGAATCTTAAAGTACGAGAAATCTGACGTGGTTTACCGAATACCATGCAACGGCGACGGATCCAACGTATGCGAGAAGGTATATGTAGGGACAACTAAATTAAAATTAAAGACAAGGATTTCCGCTCATAAATCAAATATTAAACTTAGAAACAGTAATTCTGAAAATAAGACGGCCTTAACAGCCCATTGTAAGCATACAGGGCACTGTCCAGATTTTGAAAATGTCGTTATACTGGACAAAGAGAAAAATTACCATAAAAGATATTTTTTGGAAATGTTACACATTACGAACACCCCTAATGACAAGAAAATGAATTTCAAAAATGATACAGATGTATGGCTCATGTTTATAGGAATTTGGTTCTCAAACAACAACAACGCTCATCGAAATCAGCAGCACCCAACAATGTTCCCGCTAATAGCTAATAAGCAATGAATATACATACATACGTACATATGTATACAAATATTTCCGTTCTTATTGTCAGTTGTACTTTACATTGTTGTTAGTACATATTTTTGTTTACAATTGCGGTATTTTAAATTGTTTATTTTACTTGTTTAAGCTCTCTTATTATTTTGTTTTCCAACATATGATAAGTCGATCAACCATAGTCGTATGTGTAAGTTGTGTTTACTGTTAAATGTATTTACCTATATGCAAGAAATATTTTGATAACCAATTGTACCTGTTTTTTCTGTTTTCTTCTGTTTTGTGTTTCCTAGTCCTGATGATGGTTTTAGAATAAAACCGAAATATCGACGAATATATGTAAAATACAATAGAAAAACATTGTGTTTTATTTTTTCAATAGGCCTTGAGCTCATTAGTTTCCTTAGGATTAATTTTATTGTTTAGATCTTTCTTGGTTTTTTCACACGATTGTTTTACTTTCGGTTTAACAATAATAGGAGTACGTTTCTTTAATTCAGGCACTGTAGTATCTTTGCTTTTGTTTTCACCTTTTTTATTATCTTTCATTACTTCTGCATATGACAGCCCTTTTTCCTTATTATTACTACTAATTTTCTTTATTTCGTTACATACCTTTTCATTGTCTTTACCAATTATTTCAGTTTTATTTTTCACTTCTTATTTCATATAAGCTTTTTATCAAAGCTTTTCAAAAAGCTTTTGTGATCTTTCCATAGTTGCTACTCTTTGAGTATATCGACCCTCCACAGCTTCCAATAAAGCCTTTATTTCATTTTGGCTTTTCTTCATCACCTCTTCAAACTCATATTTATATTCATTGTATTGTTTTTCTTCACACTCATTTGGATTTCTTGTAGCACTAAGTCTACATTCTGAATATATGTAACACATTCATCACACATAAATCGTGCCATAGGTTTTTCCTCAAACATTTTACAACAATATTTATCAACACCTGCACATGCAAGGCTTAAATGGTACACTTTATTACACACACCCTCGCATCGTATACCTGTCCCTCTTATAGAGTGATTGCATTTCGCGCACATACTTATTTTGCTTTTGCCTTATTTCGATTTACTTCACCGTTTATTAGTATATGTATGTGTTTAAATTTGTTTATAAAATAAATTTATTTGAGTCTTTTTTCTCAAAGTTATCTCCTAATATATTAGGAATTCAATAACGCATTATTACATTATTTGTTACATTTTGTGAAGCGCGAACAAAACACTTTATTTTGCACAACTTTTTATTAATTTTTTAAAATGTTTTACCACAATTTTCCTGCTCGAAAAATGTGTACAAGGTTTTCACGTCTCGTCTCACGTAACAATTTCGAATGTATATTAAATATCAACAAATGTTTTGTCGCATCTTTCACAAAAAAGACTAATGAACTTTTGTACAATTATCAGTTGAACAACAATGTTCTCACTCGTTGTTCCGACATCAAAGATTTAGGAGTGGTCTTCGACACAAAGCTCTCGTTCAGTAAGCGCATTGATTTCATTGTGTCCAAATCATTTGCAATGATAGGCTTTATTCTATGGTGCTCGTAGCGCTAGACCTATCAAAAGCTTTTGATACGGTCAACCATGGCACGTTACTGCAAGACCTGGAAGGGTCTACCCTTCCGCCATGTCTTAAAAGGTGGACCGCACATTATCTGGGTGGTCGGCAGGCATCGGTGCAAATTAGAAACGAAACATCAAAACCATGAAGAATTAAACAAGGGGTGCCACAGGGTGGTGTCCTATCCCCACTTTTGTTTAATTTCTACATATCTAAGCTACCTTCACCACCAGAAGGAGTCGCTATCGTTTCATACGCCGATGACTGCACAATAATGGCCACAGGCCCAGGCCCACAGATCGATGAGCTCTGCAACAGAATAAACGGCTACCTCCCTGATTTCTCCAGTTTTTTCGCCTCGCGAAACCTGGCATTATCACCGACTAAATCTTCCGCGACCTTATTTACAACTTGGACGTCCCAAATGTCGACCATTTTGAACATCCACGTCGATGGCACTACGCTACCGACTGTCCTACACCCCAAAATCTTGGGTGTGACGTTTGATCAGGATCTACATTTTGGTGAGCACCAGCCACAATTTTTCCGAAAATCCAGAGGCGTAATAAAATCATCAAATCCCTTGCTGGCAGTACCTGGGGAAAAGATAAAGAAACGCACATTACTACATACAAAGCAATTAGCCAGCCGTTTACGTGCTACGCGTCACCCATATGGTCGCCAAGCCTAAAAAATACCCCCTGAAAGAAGCTACAGGCCTGCCAAAATACTGCTCTCAGAATCGCCACGGCTTCCTTCTTATGTCCCCAGAACACCATCTACATAATGAGGCGAGAATACTCCCCATCAGGGAGAGAAATGAGATGCTAACCAAACAGTTCCTGTTGAATACCCAGAAACCTGGGCATCCAAACAGACATCTGATTGATGAGCCAACACCGCCAAGGGGCTTAAGGAGTCATCTCCGTAAGCATTTTGAGGAAATACGGCACCTGAGAACCCAGCCGTATAAAGCAAAAAAAAACGCAAGCAGGTACTTGGTGAACTCCACAACAGGCGTCGGACCTTTATGTCAGGAATTGCCCGGTGAATCCAATACTCAAAGAAAAGTACCCAAAACCTGTGGAAGAGGAACGCATACTCCCCAGGGAAACGCGTGTCACTCTTGCTCCACTTCGTTCTGGATACTGTAACAGGTTAAACTCTTACCTATCCAGAATCAACCCCGACATACAAAATGTATGCCCGCTTGCAATGTGTCCCCACATGACACCAACCATCTCTTTAATTGTAATGTGGAACCAACGCCTCTAACACCCCTTTCATTATGGTCCACCCCTGTTGAAGCAGCAAGTTTCCTTGGACTCCCGTTAGAGGATATTGATGACAATTTGTGATCGGTCGCGGCTGTTAGGTGGGGCGAAGCACTGCTACAACAACAACAACATAGGCTTTATTCAAAGGAATGCGCGGGATTTTAAAGATTAGATTATTTATTTATTACGGCCAGAAACCTAATTCGTAAATTAGAAAAAATTACAGTTTTTTATCTTATAGCTAAGGTTTTACAATATTCGTATGTATAATTTTGTTTTAAATACTATTATTTGGTTGCACCTTTTTATATCCATAGGCAGATCATTGTAACTTTCAGACACTTGTAGAAAATGTTCTGTTGATCAATTTCAGTTCTAAAAACGGCAATTTGAAATTATGTTTGTTCCTCGTATTTATGTTGTGAGTTTGCTGAACTAATGCTATATTTTTATTTAAATACTCAGGTACATTTCCTTGTTTGATATTAAATATGAATTTCATGGAGTGGAAAAAAATCTTTTGTTTCACACTTAAGCAGTCTAAAGTCTTCACATGTCAGCCGTTCGTGTATCTCTAGGTTTCTGAAGAATAAATCTCATGCATCTATTTTGAAGCTTTTGGAGCTTGTCTACTTCTTTATCCGATATTATGAATAGAATGGACGGGCAGTACACGAAGTGCGGTTCTATAACTGATTTATATAAAATTATTTTGTACTTTTTTTGAATGGATTTAGTTGTTCTCTGCATGACTCCTATTTTATTAGCAACTTTTTTAATTGTATAATTTATATGATCTTCAAATTTGAGTTTATTATCAATTATTATTCCTAAGTATTTTATACTGTTAACTCTTTGTATGATTTCATCATTTATTATTAGCTCGGCTATATCATCCTCATTGATATTCCTCCTTGTTATTATCATATATTTAGTTTTATTTATATTTAGTTTTAGTCTGTTACCACACAACCATTTATATATGTTATTTAGTTCATGTTGCATTTTGGCAAGTGCAGTATTAATATTATTTTCACTTATCATAATAAATGCATTATCCGCAAAAAGTCTAATTTCACAACCTTCGATAGCATTGACTATGTAATTTATGTATATAAGATTATGTATATTAGATATATTATTATACCATAAAATCTTTATATACTGCTCTCGTACGAAGTCGCCTCGAATATTTTTTCTTATATGGAATCCATATTACGATGTATATCCGACAAAATTGAAAGAGTGCAGAAAGTTATCACGAAATTTGCCTTATATAGAGTCAACTAAGTATAATATAAGTAGAAGAAAGATTCTAGGATTGCAATCTTTGCATGTACGACGAATTTATAATGCCTTAATATTTGTGTATAATGTGGTGAACCACAACATTGACTGTGATGACTTAAAGATCTTATTTAACGTATATTTACCCCCGCGAAGTTTACAAAATAATCGTCTGTTTGTCGACCCATTTAGTAGAACCAACTACTCGATGAATGAGCCCATTACAAGATGTGTTCGTCTTTGTAACAAATATTCCGAATAGTTAGATTTAAATGTGAGTTTTTATATGTTCAAGCTTGTTTTATTTACAATATTTAATTGAGAATTTTAAGTTCATAAATTAATTAAGAAGCTAAAATATTGTTAAACAAATAATTATTCTAGTCTGTAAGATTTGTAAATCAGTAGACTGAATTAATAAAAATAAATAAATAAATAAATAAATAAATAAATATGTGTTTGGTGTCAGCCATTGGAAATTAAAAACTGCAATGAAATCTTAGTTTTTAAAGCAAAATTATATGAATTTTGTAAAACTCTACCTATAAGATAGAATAGTACCATTTGTATCTTGAATTAGGCTTTAAGCCGTAATAAATAAATAACTAACTAACTAACTAATAGTATGTACCGCATCCCTTTGTTTTGTAGATTTTGCAGCTTGTTTTTCATCTGTGTGGATCCCAGAATAAAATGGTCGAACAGTATTCAAAATGTGGCTTGATCATTACATTAAATATAGGTTGATAGATATATTTTTGCAAATTCTTCGGAAAAATCCAATTTTTTTCGAGATTTTACCGCAGATATAATCTATATGCTTATCGAAATAAAATTTTTTGACAATGCCTAGATATTTAATTTCGTCAAATTTATCTATTATTTCATCATTAACTATAATATTATCTTCCCATTCGCCGTTGATTACAATTGCTTTGGGTTTTTTAACGTTGAGTAGACTGAAGTTAGCGAAACCAATCGGCGAAAGGTTGGCGGAATAAGTTGAAAATTTTACATAATGAGTAGCTAATTAAATGCATAGCTTGGATTTCAGTGACCCGTATACGCTAAAGCTTTTATATTCCGCGTGTGTGCGATCCAAACTTGAGTACGCGTGTTTCATCTGGCCTTGCCATGTTGCAAGAATTGATCGAATCCAAAAAGCGAGAACAAAATGTATAGCTTTACAATTTTTATGTTGCATGAGATTCTGCGCTAAAATAAGACTGAAGTTAGCGAAACCAATCGGCGAAAGGTTGGCGGAATAAGTTGAAAATTTTAGATAATGAGTAGCTAATTAATTGCAAATCAACTGCGAGAAAAAAAAATGTATAGCTTTACAAATTTTTTTTTATGAGATTCTGCGCTAAAATAAGACTGAAGTTAGCGAAACCAATCTCCAAAAGTTGACGGAATAAGTTGAAAATTTTGCATAATGAGTAGCTAATTAATTGCAAATTAACTTCGAGAAACAAAATGTATAGCTTTACAATTTTTTTTTATGAGATTCTGCGCTAAAATAAGACTGAAGTTAGCGAAACCAATCGGCGAAAGATTGGCGGAAAAAGTTGAAAATTTTACATAATGAGTAGCTAATTAATTGCAAATTAACTTCGAGAAAAACGTGTGCTCCGACCATGAATGTATGTTTGCATTTTGCAAAAATATGTACCAACCACACGTTCACATGAGCATATAAAAAATAATATTATTAAAGTATTTAACTAAAATAATCATAGCAATGAAAAGTACCAAAAATGTTCTATGAATCAGCGCCTTGGACGACGCCTTGGAACATACATATGGTCACTTCCATGGTAACTCACGTTACATCAGATGCCAAAATTGTTCACAATAAATTTGTACTTAATTAGCTCCTAATTATATCAAATTTACAACTTATTCCGCCAACCTTTCGTCGATTGGCTCCGCTAACTTCAGTCTTATTTTAGCGCAGAATCTCATAAAAAAATTTGTAAAGCTATACATTTTTTTTCTCGCAGTTAATTTGCACTTAATTAGCTACTCATTATGTAAAATTTTCAACTTATTCCGCCAACGCCGATTGGTTTCGCTAACTTCAGTCTTATTTTAGCGCAGAATCTCATAAAAAAAAATTTGGAAAGCTATAAATTTTTTTCTCGCAGTTAATTTGCAATTAATTAGCTACTCATTATGTAAAATTTTCAACTTATTCCGCCAACCTTTCGCCGATTGGTTTCGCTAACTTCAGTCTTATTTTAGTGAAGAATCTCATAAAAAAAAATTTGTAAAGCTATAAATTTTTTTTCTCGCAGTTAATTTGCACTTAATTACCTACTCATTATGTAAAATTATCAACTTATTCCGCCAACCTTTGGACGATTGGTTTCACTAACTTCAGTCTTATTTTAGAGCAGAATCTCATAAAAAAAATTGTATAGCTATAATTTTTTTCTCGCAGTTAGGTTATGTTAGGTTGAACTGGCCGGTCCATGAGGACCCCACATAGACTGATTGAGTCCGTAGTATTACCAGAAGTTTGCTTTAACGACCAAACTGAAAAACCCTATCAAAAACCAGGACATATGTTATAAAATAACTCCGTCCTCTTGGCAAATACTAGAAGTTCCTAGGACTTAATCCACTTGCTGCTTCTAGATCTGACAGCTGTATCACTCCTAATAGCTGGAGTCTTAGCCTGGCAAGTGCAGGGCACGGGCACAGAATGTGCTCGATTGTTTCCTCCTCCAACCCGCACTTCCTACATGTGTTATCACTGACCAAGACTAATTTAAAGGCATGTGACGGCAGGCAGTCCCCAGTCAGAATACCCGTCATGAGTCTACAGTCCTCTCTTTTTAATGATAGAGGCAACTTTGTTAGTCTAAGGTTGTAAGACCTACACCTAATCTTCGACATTTTACAGCCCCGCGCTTGAACCCATACCTTTCCCGCTTGGTCGATCATGTGCACCTCTCGCCTTCGCTTAATCTCGCCCAGTCTAATTGGGACGTCTACAGAGCAAGCTTCAAGGGATGCGCCCTTTTTAGCTAGTTCGTCCGCTCTTTCATTCCCATCTGTTCCCATATGCCCTCGGGACCCAATATAAATGTATGCTTTTCCCTGTCCCGATTCTCTCCAGAGACTGCTTACTCTCTAACACGCATTTAGATGATGTGCTATGCGAGATTATTGCCTTAATTGCTGCTTGCCTGTCAATATAAAAGTTAACACGGTTGCAGCTTAAGCTATTCTCTTCCAGGATTTCTACTACTTTGGTTACGTCTAATATTTCCGCTTGGAAACGCTACAGTAATCCGGCAGCCTGTAGGATCTGCTTATTTCCGGGTCAGCACAGTATACCGCAGACCCTACTCCTTCCACTACTTTGGAACCATCTGTGTACACATGTACCGCCTCGTCCGCCATTTGCTCACCCTTGCGCCAACCGTCCACCTCTATTGTGGCCTTATGATTTCCCTCGAAGCGCAGATAGGGAATCAGGTAGTATGTTCGTCTTGTGGTTGATGACGCTATACTACTATGGCCATATGGTCGGCGCTCAAGCTGCCCCTAGGCACCCAGACTGGTCGCGGTTGTTAATGCTATGTTCTTTGCTACCAGATCTACAGGTGGAATGTGCAGAATGGCATACAATGCAGCCGTCAGGGGTTGTTTTCAGGGCTCCCGTAATGCTAAGCATCGATAGTCTGCCATACCATCTCTAATTTTTTGAGGTATGTTGTTTTTTGTGTGGCTTTCCACCAAACAAGAACTCCATAGTATAGAATAGGGCTTACAATCGCTGTAAAAACCCAATGAGAAAGAAGGGCGATAAGCCCCACGTACACCCCAGCATTCTTTTACATGCATAGAGTGCCGTTGAGGCCTTCTTGAACCTCTCCTCCACGTTGAGCTTCCATGACAGCTTACTGTCTAGGATGATTCCTAGATATTTTGTGCAAGGATTCTCCTGTAAGGTCACCCCTCCTAACTTAGGCCTGGTCCAATTTGGGACCTTGTACCTCTTTGTAAACAAGACCATATCCGTCTTCTTCGCATTGACTTTCAACCCGACATTAGATGCCCAGGCATGAATATCCCGAAGCGCCCGATCCATCAAAGAACTAATCGTTGGAAGGCACTTTCCACTTATGACAATTGCAACGTAATCTGCGTAAGCCGTGTGTTTACGGGTCCCTCATCGAATAGCCTGAGCAGTTGGTTGATGACCAGCGTCCACAGCAGAGGTGACAGCACCCCTCCTTGCGGCGTGCCCCTGTCCACTGATTTCGTTGCCTCGTCCAATCCCCATTGTGATGTAATCTTCCTGCAATTTAACATGCAGCCGATCCATCTGATTAAAGCGGGATGTACTTTAATGTAATTAAGACCATCCATAATCGCCCATTTAGAAACATTATTGAAAGCCCCGGCAATGTCCAAGAATACTCCTAGAGCATACTCCTTATATTCCAGGAATTTCTCTATGCTTATTACCACCCTATGCAATGCAGTGTCTACCGACTTGCCTTTGGCGTACGCATGCTGTGTTGTGCAGATCAGCTTTTCATCCACGTTGGACTTTATGTACACATCTATCAGGTTTTGAGCAGAAATGATGTTAAGCTAATGGGTCTATAGTCTTTGGGATACACGTGATCGATCTTCCCGCCTTTGGTAGGAAAGCTACACGAGCAGTTCTCCAAGAGTGCGGTACATGATGCAGCCTTATGCACCCATCGAATATTATTTTAAGCCATTCCACGACCGCCATACTTGAAACTTGTAGCATGGCGGGATATACGTCTGGGCCGGCGATTAACTTAGAAAACGTTTTCACTGCCATTGGATCTTGGTATCGGCCACCAAGCCCGTCACTACCCGCTCCGTGATCGAAGTGTGAGTGATGTCTTCTGGCTCTTCTTTCACAATTTTTAGCGACGAAAATTGAATGAAAGAAATAATTCTGTGTGCGTTTTTGAAAATCAGCTAATACACGGGGTAGCCATTTATGTTCTTTGCATGCACTATAAATGTTGAAAATTTTCTGGGGGTAGGAGTAACTATATTAGGCACAATTTACTTAGTAAACATTTATTCAGAAGAAAACTTCATTATTCTCTCGGGAATATATGCAAAAGCAGCCGTAAGTTCAGTCTAAATTTTTTTAAATCAACACGGCTTTCAGCTGCTTGAACTCACACTTGTCTTACTCAATTTAATTGGCTTCAACACTGCATAACCAGAATTCTTCGATAAGAGCTAAGTCAATAGCTCTGGAGTAGACCTACTTGCGTCGAATAAATTAAAAAACCATATCTCATTCGTTGCTCCACCGTTTGTCCATGTTATGTCGGAAAAATTCGTGTCACCCTTTTGTTAAAAAGTATTCCAAAAAAAAAAAAAAAACAATCGTGGTGAAGGGGCACCCATTTTTGCGAGCTATCCAAAAAACGAAATGCAATGGTTTGTCCATCGTTTGTCCAGTTTGTCACGAGAAAAATTTGCGTTTGTCCACAGTTAAAAAGTTATTCTCAAAAAAAAACAATCCAGATGTGAAGTGGCACCTCCACATACGAGAAATAAAAAACCAAATGACATTCGTTTGTCCATCGTGTCCACTTTGTCCAGGAAAATTTCGTCGTTATCACTGTGTAAAAAGTTCATAACAAAACATTTTGTTCGAAAAAACCCAAAAAAATTGTTCACGCTATTGTGCTTAAAATCGTATGTCCGTCTTTCGCCCATCGTTTATCCTGATTTGTTCGGAGAAATTTCGTGCACACCTATTGTAACAGTATCATAAAAACAAAAATCGGTGTCAAGTGGCACCCCATACGCGCCACACCCCAAATGCCATTCGGGTTAGCATCGTTTGTCCAACAGTCCCGGAAAAATTTTCGCATGTCCACCTCTGTAAAAAGATATAAAAAAACATTTTTTTGAAAAAACACAAAAAAAATTTTTGTTTCGCCTTATGTGCAAACGTATGTCCGTCGTTTGCCCATCGTGTACATGGTCCAGGCGAAACGTTTGTCCACTGTCAAGGTTCTCCCCCCCCCCCCCCCCCCACGGGGTGAAGTCGCCCCCCAGAGTAAATCAAAACAAATGCCCCGTTGCCACGAGCAGAAAAATCGTTGCACCCGCGTAAAAAGTATAACAAAAAATATTCGAAAAACCCCAAAAGTCCTTCGCTTTGTGTCCTCGTTGCCACGTGCCAATAGTTACGAGAGATCTGTATGCACCGAAAAAATATACACAAAACATCGAAAAAAACTAAAACAATGCTGCCATGAAATCATGGTACAATTATGCTGCAGTAGTCTTTATGTGGCAAAATATGACAAACGATAGTGATACAAAAATTCGGCTCGCTCTTCAACTCTCGAAGATCATTTTTCCCGGAAACTTCAAAACTGCGTCGTGCTGAGTTTGTATAACTCTGCATGTGTTAAAACAAGTAAGGAAGCTAAGTTCGACGGACCGAAATCATTCATATGCCAGCTGTGAGTTACACCCTAGATGGCGTTAGAAGATTATGGAAAATGAAAATGCGACGATTTGTTTGCTAGAACAAGTTTGCAATTAATTAACATAAGTACAATCTAAGAAAATAAACTAAAAATAATAATAATACAAAATAAAAAATATGTGGCGTAGTTAATATTTTCCCCTTCCTGATAATATATACTATACTTTGTATTTTAAATTTTTTATTATTTCAAAGAAAATTAAAAAATATAGTGTTGCTTTGAATGCGAGTAATTAACGAACCCCAATCAAATTGTTTGTCTATATATCCACCTAAAAAAAGACCTAAATGTCGCATATATAAATTTACACATAATTTCATGAGCAGCAATGTTTAGATTTTTTTCGAAAAAATGATTTGTATAATTTAACAACAAGCGGTGCAATAGGAAATCTTTCGTAGACAAATATATTGCACAAACGATTGTGGGCAAACGAAGGACAGAAAAAAGCGAAACAAACTTTTGAGGGTTCACGAAAAAAAAAAATTTGTGATAACTTTTTACACGAGTGGAACAAACGAAAAATTCCTGGACAACGTGGACAACGATGGGACAACGATCGCATTGGTTTTTAATTACTCTAAATGGATGGGTGCCAACTTCACACACGAGTTTGTTTTTGAAATAACTTTTAACCAAAGGGAACAAACGAAAATTTGCTCCTTGGACAAACAGGACAACCGATGGGCAAAAACGACGGCATACGATTAAGCACATACAGCGAAACAAAAAGTTTTGGCGTTGTTTCGAAAAAAAAATTGTTGTTATAACTTTTTAAAAAAAGTGGACAAGACGAGAATTTCTCCCATCACAAAACGTGCGACAACGAGGACAACGAATAGCATTGGTTTTAATCTCGTAAAATGGATTGGCGCTAAATTGGCACACACGATTTTGTTTTTGAAATAACTTTAACAAAAGGTGGACAAGGAATATTTCTCTGGACAACGTTGGTTACAAACGATGGCAACGACGGACATACGATTTAGCAGCAATAAAGCGAAACAAAATTTTTTGGGTTTTTTTTGTTTTCGAAAAAAAATGTTTTGTTATAACTTTACAAAATTGTGGACAACGAAAAATTTCTTGACAAACGTTGGACAAACGAGTGGCATTTGGTTTTTTAATTTACTCGTAATTGAGGTGGCCACGTTCACACACGATTTTTGTTTTTGAAATGAATTTTAACAAAAGGGTGGGATTTCTCCTGGACTAACATGGACAAACGATTTGCAAACGTGTGGACGGCATACGTTTAGTCACAATAAAGCGAAACAAAAGGTTTTTTTGGTGTTTTTTTTTTTTCGAAAAAAATGTTTTTGTGTAACTTTTAACAAAAGGTGGACAAACTAAAATTTTTCCTGGACAAACGGACAAACGCAAGGGCATTTGTTTTTTTTTTAATTACTCGTAAATGGATGTGCAACTTCACGTACATTTTTGTTTTTGAAATAACTTTTTAACAAAAGGTGGACAAACGAAAATTTACTCCTGGGAAACAAAACATGGACAAACGAATGGCATTTAGTTTTTTAAAATCGCCAAATGGAGGTGCCAACTTCACACACTATTTTTTTTTTTTTTAAATAACCTTTAACAAAAGGTGGACAAAACGAAATTTCGCCTGCCGACAAACATGGACAAACGGATTGCCCAAAACGATGGGCAAAGACGGACATACGATTTAGACACAATAAAGCGAAACAAAAAAATGTTTGGTTTTTCGATAAAAAAATGTTTTGGTCTAAATTTTTACAAAAAGGTGTACAACGAATAATGTTTTCTCGACAACGTGACAAACGATGACAAACGAATGCATGTGGTTTTTTTAATTCTAAATGATGTTCCAACTAGTTTCACACAATCGATTATTTTGTTTTTTTAAATAATATTTTTAACAGAAAAGGGGACAACGAAATTGTTCTCCTGCGAACAATCGTGGACAAACGAATGAAACTTGCAGATTCGTTTAAACTGTAATGGAGTGCAACTTCACACACGTTTTTTTTGTTCGACAATAACTTTTTAACAAAAGGTTGCGACCAAACCGCCAACTGTTTTCTGGACAAACCTGCCCAAACGATGGTCCAAACGGACGCGCACCATAGCACTAATAAGCGAACAAATTTTTTGGTTTTTGCGAAAAAAAGTTTTTATTATAAACTTTATCTAACAAAAGGTTGGACAAACGAAAATTTTCCTAGGACAACGTGAGACTAACTGAAGGCATTTGGTTTTTTAATTACTCGTCAATGGAGGTGCCTAACTCCGGGATTATTTTTTTGAAATAACTTTTCTAACCAAAAGTGGACAACGACAACTCTTCCTGCACAAACATAGGACAAAACGAATTTGCATGATGTGTTGTAATTACTTGTATTAAATGAGGCTCAAACCCGTCCCATCCATCTTGTTTTTTTGAAATAACTTGTTAACCAAAAGGGGACAAACGAAAATTTTTCCGGACAAACGTGGACAAACTGATGGATAAACGACAAGGCATTGTTTTTAAATTACTTGTGAAAGAGGTGCCAAACTATCACACACGATTTTCCGTTTTTTTGAACATACCTTTTAACACAAGGGCCAAAACGAAATTCTTTCTCCCGTACAAACGATGGACAAAAGAATGGCATTTGTTTTTAATACTGGTAAGCGAGTGCCCAAACTTCACACACGATGTGGCGCGACACACGCATGAAAGAACTTTTTACAACAAAAGCGCTGGACACAAACGAAAAGTATCCTGTGCACAAACTGGACAAACGATGCGCAACGCACGGACAAACGCTTACGCAACAATAAAGCGAACAACATTTTTTGCGGTTTTTCGAAAAAATCGTACCTTCCCAAAACAAATAAAATGTTGTTGTTATATACTTTTTAAACAAAAGGTGGACAAACGAAAATTTTTCCTGGACAAAACGTGGACCCCAAGAATGGCCATTGGCGTTTTTTAATACTGTACTGGAGGTGTCAACTTCCCCCACGCATTTTTTTTTTGAAATAACTTTGTTAACAAAAAGGTGACAAACGAAAATTTTCGACAAACGATGCAAACGAATGGCATTAGTTTTTTAACATACTCGCAAATGGAGGTCCAACTATCACACACTATTTTTATTATATTTCTATAAATAACCTAACAAAAGGTGCGACACGAAAATTTTTCCTGGACAACCATCGGAAAAAGGTGGAAAACGAATGAGATATGAGTTTTTTAATTATTCGGACCAAGTAGGTGCAACTTCACAGAGCTTAAGTCAATGGTCAAAGTTTAGGTAAAATATGCAGATCTTGCATTTGGGGGACATTCACCCAGAATATTTAAAACGATTCGTCTTAGTAAAAATCTCTTTAGACCTTTTTTGTAGATCGTCCAATGTGTATCGAATGGGGTATCTCATCATTTAAGACCCAGTCGTTAAAGCGAAGGCACACTTCAAAAAAAAACAATCAAAACCTTCCCTGATAATTTGTATGGAGAAACTAAATCGCGAGAGCACTTTAACATAAAAATTAAAAGCTGAAATTTAGGACCATCTTTCGTTGTTCTTCAACAATATTTTATATACCAGAGAAAAATTTACTTTTTATCTCTAGCCACCTAAAGAATAAATATAAAAATACAGTCTGCTCTTTTTGCTCTATCATAGCATCTACATTTGTGTAAAAAACGCTAGATAAATGGTTAGGGCGTTCCATCTAGCGGCAATTCTTGAAATTCCGCAGCCAGTGGTAAATAA
>JARSSU010040402.1:0-36335 GCA_029619165.1 Eurosta solidaginis
AAACTATATATATTTTCGCAATTTTAGCCATCATTTAACAGCTATAGCTTCAAATTCACCGATTGCTTAACGTATGTCAGTATAATATTGTTGTGTCCGAAAAATCATAGAAGATCGGGTGGATATACATATAATATTATATATGATGTTCATTATAGTAATAGTACAATATATTATATATATAAATTTTTTTTTTGCGATTTCGGCCACCCTTTAAGAGCTAGGCAGCTTCAATTTCACAAAATGGCTTGCGTGTTAGTCATATATTGATGTGTCTGTAATATTCACTCATTGAGATCGTGGATATATATAAGTCTATTTAATTCTCATACACCCAAAAAATTGTTCAGATCAGAATACTTTGTGGCAATTTCTGCGCACCGTTTTAAAACAGCTAAAAGCTTCCAAATTTTTCAACAAACAAATGCTTACGTATATATACATTACTAGTGTGTCTGAAACGAAATCATAAGATGTTGTATATAATAGGTATATATCTCAAATACACGCGATTGTTCACATAGACGCTTTGCGCGATTTATGCGCCATTTTAACAGCTAGAAGCTTCAAGTTTCACCAAATGCTTGACCTATCTAGCATATATTATTGTGTCTGAGAAAATCATAGGAGATCGGTGGTATATATATTATATACTTCATATAAGGACGTCATATTTTGCGAAAAAAAAAAACTTTAAGTTTACGGCTAGAAGCTTCAAAACATTCAACATCAAATATTACGTTTTTTACGTCAATATATTGTTGCAAATACTGTGATCTAGTCATATTTTATTAACACGCAGCACCCAAAAAAACCCTGAACTAAAATTGCATCCTCCCACAACAGTAACCTACCCTATTCTTTTATTATTATATTTACCTTAAAAAGCGTTTAGGTATGTAGTAGTCTGTTTTCACTCATATATTTCTTATTCTTAGGCATCCTATATTCGGAGTTACGACCGTATATAGATTAACAGCCCCATTCAACATGAAATGGTATACGAAGTCTTCGGCACAGCGAAGATCGTCCCGTCCCTCTTGACTTGTTTTCTAATAAAATTATTATTTTTTAATTTTTTTCTAAATTTGAAAAATTCAGAAAAATAATAATAAATTAGAAACAAAGTAAGGACGTGACTGTCTTCGGCTGTGCTGCTGGAAGACTTCATACCTTCATGATTGGGCTTGTTAATCTTATCTTCGTAATCTCAGAATAATCGATGTAAAGTTAAGAATGTATGGTGAACAATCGTACATACTTAAACGATTTTAAGGTAAATATAAATTAAAATATAGTTAGGTACTTTGTTGGGAGGAATGCAAGTTTCAGGTTTTTTTGTGGTCTGCAGTTGTAAAAACTATGACTACGAATCACGTATTTCAACAATATATTACGTAAACGTAACTATTTGATGAATTTTTGAATGCTTCTAAGCCGTAAAAAAGGGCGAAAAAAGGACAGTTTAAGTATATAATATATATACCACATCTCTATGATTTTTTTCAGACAACAATATATGCTATATAGGTGTCATTTGGTGAAATTTGAAGCTTCTAGCTGTTTAAAAATTGTGTGCATAAATCGCGGCAAAGTTTCTTATGTGAATAATCCGGTTGTATGAGTATATAATATATATATACCGATCTTTATGATTTTTTCAGACAACAGTATATGCTATATACGTAAGCTTTGGTGAAATTTGAAGCTTTTAGCTGTTAAAAGTGGCGAGAAATTGCCTAAAGTTTCTTATCTGAAAAATTTGTTATGAGTAATATCTATATATACACCGATCTCTATGATGTTGTTTCAGCATCAGTATATGCTATATACGTAAAGCATTTGGTGAAAATTTGAAGCTTTCTAGCTTTTAAAATGGGGCGGAAATTCGCAGAAGTATTATTATTCTGTAATGTATATGCTTAGTAGTATATATTATTATATATATCACGGTCTCTATGATTTTTTCTGAAACCAATATTATGCATAGGGTAAGGCATTTGGTGAAATTTGAAGCTTAGATGTGTTATATATGTGGCATAAATCGAAAATGTGTTATATCTGAATATTTTAGTTTGATATGAACGATATATTGACTATATATACCACGCGATCTCTTATGATTTTTTCAGATACACTATTATGCTATATACGTTAAGCATTTGGTGACAATTTGAAGCGTTAAAGCTGAATTACAAACGTGGCAGAAATTTGGGCGCTAAGTATCCTTGATCTGAACAATTGTTGTATGAGATATATACTAACAACGGCATCCTCTATGATTTATTTCAGACAACAATCACTATGCTATATAACGTAGCATTCGGTGAATTTGAAGCTTTTATACATTATATAAAAGAGGGCAGAAAATTGCCCAAGTTTCTTACTGAACAATGATTGGTATGAGATAATATACTATATATACCACCGATCTGGTGAAATTTTTTTCAGACAACACAGTATATGCTATTACATCGTAGCATTTGGTGGAAATCTTGAAGCTAGGGTGCTGGAGCTGATTTACAGACAACGGGCAGAAAATGGCACACAAGTTTCTTATCTGAACAATTGGTGTATGAGACATATACTGATAGTATCCACCGATCTCAACGATGTTTTCAGACCTCATATATGCTATACACGCTAAACGCATTCGGTGACATTTGAAGCTTCTAGCTCTGAAAAATGGGGCGAATCGCAAAAAAAATATATATATACTATATGTATATACTAAATAATATACCATCCTAATACATCATTATATATATCACCGATCTCTATGACGTTTTCTGACACAACAATATATACTGCATACGTAAGCAATCGGTGAATTTGAATGCTTCTAGCTGTTAAAAATGAGGCTAAACATTGCGACAATAATATCACATTATACCTATATATATATACTATATATAACCACCTATATATACACTATATATACCACCGATCTTTAGGATTTTTTGCAGATAACAATATATGACTAAATATACGTATTTGGTGTGTGACATTTGAACGCTTTTAGCGTTAAAACGGGGCAGAACAACTTGCGCAAAGTAAGCTTATCTGAACAATTGGTTGCATGAGGATATATACTATATAAGATCAACTGGATCTCATAATTTTTTCAGACAACAATATATGCTATGATACGTTAAGCATTCGGTGAAATTTTGAAGCTTTTAGCTGTTAAAACGGGGGCAGAAATTGCCGCAAGTTTCTTAAATCTGACAATTGGTTGTAATGGATATATACTATATATCACCGATCTTTATGATTGTTTACAGACACAGTAATGCTTAACCGTAATCATTTGGTAAATTTGAAATAGCTTTTAGCTTTTAAAAAACGGGCAGAAATTGCCCAAGTTTCTTATCTGAACAATTGTTTTTGTATGAGATATATCTATAGAATACCACCGATCTTTGATGATTTTTAGACGCAGTATATGCATATACGTAAGGCATTGGTGTGAACATTTGACACTTTTAGCTGTTAAAACGGGGCAGAAATTTCCCAACGTTTCTTATCTGAACAATTGGTTTGTATGAAGAATATATACTATATATACCACCGATCTCAATGTGTTTTCAGACCACAATATATGCTATCACACGCACAGCATTTGGTGCAAATTTGAGCTGTGCTAGCGCTTAAAATAGGGGCGAAATCGCAAAACCAAAAAATCATATATATACTATATTGGGTATATACTATCTATATATGCCTCATATATTATATTATATATATCACCGATCTCTATGATTTCTGACACAACACTATAATACGTATCCGTAAGCATCGTGAAATTTGAACCTTCTAGCTGTTAACAATGAGGCTAAATTGCACAATAATTATATATATACTATATATATACTATATATAACACACCATATATATACTATTATACCACCGTCTTTATGATTTTTTCATACATCAGTATATGCTATATTCGTAGCATTTGTGAAATTTGAGCTTTTTAGTTTTTTTTCTGTTAAAAGGGGGGTAGAAATTGCGAAAGTTTATTATCTGAACAATTTGTTGTATGAGATTATAATTATATACACACGATCTTATGATGTTTTTCAGACATATATTATGCTTATACGTAAGCATTTGGTGAATTTTGAAGCTTATAGCTGTTAAAATCGTTGTGCCGAAAATCGCAAAAAAAATATATACTATACTAATATGATATTTACTATATAATACCCATCATATATACACACATGCGTGTGTGCTATATATATTATAAATGGGAAGTTTGGATGTAAGATGTATAATGATGGCGGGGGGGTTTGGATGATTTAGATGTTTGAGAATGTTTTTGGATTTTTGTGATGTTATGGCGGGGGAGGCGACAGGAAGGGGAAATTGGGGGGGGGAAGATTGGATGTTTGGATGTTTTGGATTCTTGGATAGTTTGTCCGACGGTTTGTCTTTGTGCTCAAATAAACGCAAGAAGCGGCTGGACCGATTTGGATGAAAATTTGCACACAATATAGCCCATAAACTTAGAAGGATCTACCATACTATATATTTTTCAACAGGGCGTGTGCCTCCAACCCCTCAGGAACAGTTATAATTTATAGGTTATATATTTTTCGTCTTTCGACTGAATCACGCCAGAATGGCTACACGGATTTTGATGATATTTGTGACACAGACAGTAAGTATACTAGCGAATTTTTTCGAACATGGAAAGAGGTGTGTGTCCCACGACCCTTTCGTGAGGAATTATTTTTTCATAATTTTTACACATTATAACCTTTACTATACGTGACTTCACCACAAATATCAACAGACTCACAGGGTCAAATAAGTCGAGGGCTTACAACACGGAAGCATGAACAAATACCCTCCGCCCTCCCCTTATATCTCCCCTACTGTGTAAAATCACATAAATTGTGTATACATCCTATAAATTTTCTCCTAACATCATAGTTTTTGGTTCTGGTACATACAGAGCGAGATCTAACAATTATTGGAGAAACGATCTGTGGTCCTCTCACTCTACTACCCGCCATCCGCCGCTCCATCAATATATCTCTGTTTTTCTGTTGCACTTTCTTTTAATCTTTAACCTGTATGTTTCTATCTAACTTTTTATTCGCTCCATGCGCATGCTGCTTATTAACAATGGTTTTATAGTTAGCTTCACTTTGTTTTTTGTATTGTTCCGTAAGGGTCATATCGAGACCCTTCATTTCTGGTGGTTTGGTGATCGGTGGGTGTTAACGTCGTGTAATTTTCTGGACTTTATTTGGTGTCGGGTGGATTTCATTTGGGACCCTTCCGGGATCATTTCTGTATAGTTTACGGGATCCGTGCCGGGATCCCTTCGGGGTTTTTTTGGAACATTTTCTGGGAATCATTCAGGAATCATTTCTGTACTATTTTCGCGATCATTTGGTGGACCCTTCCGGCATATTTTCTGGATGGTTTTCGGGATCTGCGGATCTCGTCGGGGTCATATGTATCTATTTTTCGGGATCTTGGGGTCTTCCGGGGGCGGTGGATAATTTCTGGATGGTTTTCGGGAGTCCGTCCGGATATCGTACGGGGTCTTGTTGCTTTTTCGGGATCGTTTGGGGGCTCTTGCGGCATCATTTCTGGATGGTTTTCGTGATCCGTCCGTGATCTCGTCGGGGTCAATTTGTGACTTTTTCGGGAATCATTTTGGGTGCTCATCCGTCATCATTTCTGGATGTTTTCGGGATCCGTCTGGGATAGTCGGTGTCATTCGGCTTTATCGCGACTTATACGGGATCATTTTGGTGACCCTTCGGCATCATTTCTGGATGTTTATCGGGATCCGTCGTGGAGCCCGTCGGGTCATTTTCGGGACTATTATATATCGCGACCAAATCCGGGATCATTGGGGGACACCTTTACGGCACCCCCCCAAAAAAACCCCTCCCCCCCAAAAAAACCCCCCAAACAACCCAAAAAATTTTCATGATTTTCGGGGGGGGGGTGCCTCGGGATCCATTAAGGGTAATTTCGGGGACTATTGGAGGATCATTTGGGAACCTTTCGGCATCATTTCTGATATTTTCGAAAAGAACGTCCGGATGCCGACGAGGTCATTTCGGAGCTGGTGTCGGTGTGCGGTGCATATATGGGATACCTACCGCCCCAATTTCACATTTATGATGGTTTTTGGGATACGTCCGGGGAAGAGCCCGTCGTGTCCTTTCGGACTTTTTTTTTCGATACTACGGGATATTTGCGGACCCTTTCGGCATCATTTCTGGATAGTTGTTGATCCCGTCACGGTTCATGTCGGACTATTATGGGAATCATTTGAGACCTTTCCATCATTTCTGTATTGTTTTCGTATCCTTTCGGGATCCCGTCAAGGTCATTTTGGACTTTAAAGTTTGACACGTTCCGGGATAGTTTATTGGTGACCCTTCGGGATCATTTCTGGATTCTGTTGCGGTATCCTAGGGGTCGTTTCGTGACGTTTCTGTTTTATATTCGGATCATTTGGGAGAACGTCCGCATAATTTCTTGGATTTGTCGGATCCATCAGGGTCATTTCGGACACATTTGGGATCATTTGGGGGACACTTACGAAAGAAACAAAGAAAAATCATTTCTGGATCCGTCCCGGGATCCGTAGAGCACAACTTTCGGGATTTTTGGTACTTTTCCGGATAGTTGTTTTTGGAACCCTTCTCGGGAGGCATTTCTGATCTGTTGGCGGATCCCATCTGGGTCATTTTCCGACTATTTCGGGATCATTTGGATCCTATTCGGATCATTTCTGTTTTTATGGGTTTTTTTTCGCGATCGTCTGTTGATTCCCTCGTGTGCCATTCGTCTGAACCTTTTCTGGAGTATGTCGGGGTCCCTTTAGGGACTTTTTTCGGATCATATTGGGGCTCTCCCGGTGTGCATTTCTGGATGGTGTTATGCAGGGGGGGGGGGGGGGGGGGGGGGGATCCTTTCGGGATATCCGTCGGGTCCTTATGGGGACTTATCGGGATCATTGGTGCTCTTCCGGCATCAATTCTGGATAGGTTTTCGGTGATCCGTCCGGATCCCATACAGGGTATTTCGGACATATCATACATAGGGATCATTTGTGGACCCTATCCGCATCATATTCTGGATAAATAATATTCGGTATCCGTCCGTGTGCCGTGACGAGGTCAATTCTCGGGACTTTTTTGTCCTCGACTAATACCGGGATCGTTGCGTGCCCTTTCGGCATAATTTCTGGATAGTTGTCGGGATCCGTTACCGGGATCCCGTCACGTCATTTCGGAACTATTAGTGGACATTGTGAGGACCTTTGCGTGCATCATTTCTTTATAGTTTTTTGGAATCCTTTCGGGATCGGAGGCCTCAGTGTCCATTTCGGGGCTTCTTTCGGGATCATTTTACATGATGGCTTTCAGATTCGTCCGGAACCCGTCAAGAGGTAATTTCTTAGCTTTCCGAGACTATCGGGATCATTCTATCGTTGGGCCATTCCCAAGACATCCTCTTCTGGATGGATTTCGGGAATATATATGTCCGGGATGCACGGTCAGGGTATTTTTGGGACTAATATATATGTGATCATTTGAGGACCTTTCCGGCATCACTTCTGCATGGTTTTCGGTATCCGTTCAGGATCCCGTCCCGGAATAATTGCGGGACTTTTTTCGGGATCATTTGGGGTCCCGCCCAAGATCATATAATCTGGATGGATTATCGGGATCATAAGTCCGGGATCTCGTCGGTGCAATTTAGGGTGCGTTCGAGATCCCGTCAGGGTCTTTCGGGACTTTCTTCGGAATATATCGGGAATCATTTACTGGATGGTTTATACAGGATCCGACAATCCATTACCCCTGCTTAAGGGTCTTTCGGGACTATTAGGTGATCATTTGAGGACCTTTCCGAGCATCACGTCTGGATTGAAGTTGTGTTGGTATCCGTATTGGGATCCCGCGTTATAGAAAAATCGGATCAATGCGGACTTTTTACGGCATCATTTGACGGCTTCCCTTCCCGCATCATTCTGGATGGTTTTCGGGATTTGTCCTGGGGGGGGGGGATCCCGTCGGGGTTATTTCGGGACCTTTTTCCGGGCTAATACGGGATCATTTGGGTAATCCTCTAGGGTCGTATTCGTGCTTTTTTCTGTATTATTTCGGGATCAGATGCCGTCAGAAGCCATTTCGGGAATTTTTGTTAATTATCCAGGGATAGTTTTGCACCCATTCCGTGATCTTTTCTGGATCTGTGCGGGATCCCATCTGGGTCAATCGGACTATATATTCGGGATGTTTTGGGATCCTTCCGTGGATCATTTCTGTATGGTTTTCGCGATCGTCGTGGATCCTCGGGGTCATTTCGGACTTTTTCTGGATTATGTCGGGATAATTTAGGAAACCCTTCCTGGATATTTTCTGATGTTTTGAGACCGTCCGGGAGCCCGTCAGGGTATTTCGGAACTTTTCTCGTGGACTATTTCGGATCATTTGGTACCCTTCAGGATCATTTCTGTGTGGTTCTCTGATACAGTCTAGAATCGTGTCGTTGTCATTTCGGGTGGACTATTCTTTCGGGAACTTTTGGAAACACTTCCGGGGCGTTTCTGGATGGTTTTCGGGATCCGTCCGCGATAGCGTCGGGTCTTTCGTGGCTCTTTTCTGGAAATTCGTTATCATTTGGGATCCTATCAGGTTATCAGCTCATAAAGTTCTTTTTTTACTAATTACAAAAATAAAATGCATTAGACGAAAAAAATTTAAAACAGATAACTTATAGCAGGCTAACGTGAATAGCCCACATATCTTTCAATTTTCTCTTGCGGACGGTCCGCGGGTAACGGCTAGAGTTATATTATAATGGCAAAGTTTGGATGTGACGATGTTTGGATGTTGGAGTGGTGGATGTTTGGATGTTTGTCCAGACGTTTGTCTTTGTGACTCAATCACGCAAGAACGGCTGGACCGATTTGGATGAATTTTGCACACATATAGCCAATAGTCTAGAAGGATCTACTAGCTATATATTTTTGAAAAGGGGCGTGGTCCCCGCCCCCTAGGAACAGTTATAATTTAATTATTATATTTTTTCGTCCTTTGCGACTGAATCACGCCAGAATGGCTACACGGATTTTGATGAAATTTGGGACACAGACAGTAGTCTACTAGCGAAATTTTTTTCGAGCATGGAAAGAGGGGTGGGGGTCCCACGACCTCTTCGAGCAATTACTTTTTAATAATTTTACACATTATAACTTTACGTATACTGGCCTTCACCAATATCACAGACTCAAGGGGTCAAATAAGTCGAGGCTTACAAGTAAGCAGTGACACCCTCCGCACCTTCCCCCCTTTATCTCCCACTCTGGTGTAAAATCTATAAATTGTTATAACTCAATATAAATTTTCTCCTAAATCAATAGTTTTGGTATCTGGCACATACAGATCGAGATCTAGACAATTTTGGAGGAACGATCAGTGGTCCTCTCCTTTTACCCCCTGCCATCCGCCCTCCTTCAATTGTTTTTATTAGCACGCTTTTATTAACTTTACCTGTACGTTTCTATGTAACTTTTCATTCGCTCCTGCGCCTACTGCCTTATTAACATGGTTTTATAATTAGCTTCACCCCATATGGAGACCCTTCCGGAATCATTTCTGGATGGTTTTCGGGATCGGTCCGGGATCCCGCCGGGGTAATTTCGGGACTTTTTCGGGACTATTTCGGGATCATTTTGGGACTCTTCCGGGATCATTTCTGTATAGTTTTCGGGATCCGTCCGGGATCCCGTCGGGTTATTTTGGGACATTTTCGGGACTATTCCGGAATCATTTCGGGATTATTTCGCGATCATTTGGGAACCCTTCCGGCATCATTTCTGGATGGTTTTCGGGATCCGTCCGGGATCCCGTCGGGGTACTTTCGGGATCATTTGCGTACCTTCGAGAGATAAATTCTTGATGGTTGCCTGGATCATTACGGGACTTTTTCGGGGTTATTTTGGGTCCCTTTAGGCATCATTTCTGGATGGTCTTCGGGATTCGTCCAGCATCCCGTCGGGGTCATTTCGGGACTTTTTCGCGACTAATACGGGATCATTTGGGGACCCTTTCGGCATCATTTCTGGGTGGTTTTCGGGATCCGTCGGGATCTCGTCGGGGTAATTTGGGGACTTTTTCGGGGATCATTTGGGGGCTCTTCCGGCATCATTTCTGGATGGTTTTCGGGATCCGTCCGGGATCTCGTCGGAGTCATTTGGGGACTTTTTCGGCATCATTTGGGGGCTCTTCCGGCATCATTTCTGGATGGTTTTCGGGATCCATCCGGGATCCCGTCGGGGTCATTTCGGGACTTTTTGGCGACTAATACGGGATCATTTGGGAACCCTTTCGGCATCATTTCTGGATGGTTTTCGGGATCCGTCCCGGATCTCGTCGGGGTCATTTGGGGACTTTTTCGGGATCATTTGGGGGCTCTTCCAGCATCATTTCTGGATGGTTTTCGGGATCCGTCCGGGATCTCGTCGGGCTCATTTGGGGACTTTTCGGGATCATTTGGGGGCTCTTCCGGCATCATTTCTGGATGGTTTTCGGGATCCGTCCGGGATCCCGTCGGGGTCATTTCGGGACTTTTTTCGCGACTAATAGGGATCATTTGGGAACCCTTTCGGCATCATTTCTGGATGGTTTTCGGGATCCGTCCGGGATCCCGTCGGGGTCATTTCGGGACTTTTTCGCGACTAATACGGGATCATTTGGGAACCCTTTCGGCATGGTTTTCGGGATCCGTCCGGGATCCCATCAGGGTAATATCGGGACTGTTAGGGGATCATTTGGGGACCTTTCCGGCATCATTCCTGGATAATTTTCGGGATCCGTCCGGGATGCCGACGAGGTCATTTCGGGGACTATTTCGGGATCATTTGGATACCTACCGGCATCATTTCTGGACGGTTTTTGGGAGTCGTCCGGGATCCCGTCGAGGTCATTTCGGGACGTTTTCTCGACTAATACGGGATCATTTGCGGACCCTTTCGGTATCATTTCTGGATAGTTGTCGGGATCCGTTCGGGATCCCGTCACGGTTATTTCGGGACTATTAGGGGATCATTTGAGGACCTTTCCGGCATCATTTCTGGATAGTTTTCGGAATCCTTTCGGGATCCCGTCACGGTCATTTCGGGACTATTTCGGGATCATTTTGGGACCTT
This sequence comes from Eurosta solidaginis, assembly GCA_029619165.1. Taxonomy (NCBI): domain Eukaryota; kingdom Metazoa; phylum Arthropoda; class Insecta; order Diptera; family Tephritidae; genus Eurosta; species Eurosta solidaginis. The sequence continues at coordinate 11,198 of JARSSU010040402.1, forward strand.
CCCAAGATCATTTCTGGATGGATTTCGGGATCTGTCCGGGATGCCGTCAGGGTCATTTTGGGACTATTAGGTGATCATTTGAGGACCTTTCCGGCATCACTTCTGCATGGTTTTCGGTATCCGTTCAGGATCCCGTCGGAATAATTGCGGGACTTTTTCGGGATCATTTGGGGTCCCTTCCGGCATCATTTCTGGATGGTTTTTGGGATTCATCCGGCATCCCGCCGGGTCATTTCGGGACTTTTTCTCGACTAATACGGTATCATTTGCGGACCCTTTCGGCATCATTTCTGGATAGTTTTCGGAATCCTTTCGGGATCCCGTCAGGGTCATTTCGGGACTTTTTCGGGATCATTTAAGGATGGCTTTCAGGATTCGTCCGGGAACCCGTCAGGGTAATTTCTGGACTTTTCGAGACTATTTCGGGATCATTTTGGGACTTTCCCAAGATCATTTCTGGAAGGATTTCGGGATTTGTCCGGGATGCCGTCAGGGTCATTTTGGGTTAGGTGATCATTTGAGGACCTTGCCGGCATCACTTCTGGATGGTTTTCGGTATCCGTTCAGGATCCCGTCGGAATAATTGCGGAACTTTTTCGGGATCATTTGGGGTCCCTTCCGGCATCATTTCTGGATGGTATTTGGGATTCGTCCGGCATCACGTCGGGGTCATTTCGGGACTTTTTCTCGACTAATACGGGATCATTTGCGGGTCCTTTCGGCATCATTTCTGGGTAGTTTTCGGATCCTTTCGGGATCCCGTCAGGGTCATTTCGGGACTTTTTCGGGATCATTTAAGGATGGCTTTCAGGATTCGTCCGGGAACCCTTCAGGGTAATTTGTGGACTTTTCGAGACTATTTCGGGATCATTTTGGGACTTTCCCAAGATCACTTCTGGAAGGATTTCGGGATTTGTCCGGGATGCCGTCAGGGTCATTTTGGGACTATTAGGTGATCATTTGAGGACCTTGCCGTATCCGTTCAGGATCCCGTCGGAATAATTGCGGGACTTTTTCGGGATCATTTGGGGTCCCTTCCGGCATCATTTCTGGATGGTATTTGGGACTCGTCCGGCATCACGTCGGGGTCATTTCGGGACTTTCTCGACTAATACGGGATCATTTGCGGGCCCTTTCGGCATCATTTCTGGATAGTTGTCGGGATCCGTTCGGGATCCGTCAGGGTCTTTACGGAACTATTAGGAGATCATTTGAGGACTTTTCCGGCATCATTTCTGGATAGTTTTCGGGATCCTTTCGGGGACCCGTCAGGGTCATTTCGGGACTTTTTCGGGATCATTTAAGGATGGCTTTCAGGATTCATCCGGGAACCCGTCAGGGTAATTTCTGGACTTTTCCGAGACTTTTTCGGGATCATTTGGGGTCCCTCCCAAGATCATTTCTGGATAGATTTCGGGATCTGTCCGGGATCCCGTCAGGGTCATTTAGGGATGCGTTCGAGATCCCGTCTAGGTCATTTCGGGACTTCTCGGGTATATCGGGATCGTTTCTGGATGGTTTACGGGATCCGTCCCAGGGCCCCTTAAGGGTAATTTCGGGACTATTAGGTGATCATTTGAGGACCTTTCCGGCATCACTTCTGGATGATTTTCGGTATCCGTTCGGGATCCCGTCGGAATCAATGCGGGACTTTGTCGGAATCATTTGGGATCCCTTCCGGCATTATTTCTGGATGGTTTTCGGGATTTGTTCGGGATCCCGTCGGGGTTATTTCGGGACCTTTTCGGGGCTAATACGGGATCATTTGGGGATCCTCTAGGGGTCGTTTCGTGACTTTTTCTGTATTATTTCGGGATCATTTGGGGACCCTTCCGGCATAATTTCTTGATGGTTTGCCGGATCCATCAGGATCATTTCGGGACCATTTTGGGATCATTTGGGGACCCTTCCGAGATCATTTCTGGATCCGTCCGGGATGCCGTAGGAGCCATTTCGGGATTTTTTGTTACTTTTCCGGGATAGTTTTTGGACCCTTCCGGGATCATTTCTGGATCTGTGCGGGATCCCATTTGGGTCATTACCGGACTATTTCGGGATCATTTTGGGACCCTTCCGGGTTCATTTCAGTATGGTTTCCGCGATCCGTCGTGGATCCCCTCGGAGCCATTTCGGAACTTTTTCTGGAGTATGTCGGGATAATTTAGGGACCCTTCCTGGATATTTTCTGGATGGTTTTTGAGATCCGCCCGGGAGCCAGTCATGGTCATTTCGGAACCTTTTAGGTGTTCGTCGGGGTCATTTTGGGACTTTTTCGGGATCATTTGGGTTCCCTTCCGGCATCATTTCTGGATGGTTTTCGGGATTCGTCCGGGATCGCGTCGGGTTTATTTTGGGACTTTTTCGATATCATTTGGGGTACCTACCGGCATCATTTCTGGATGGTTTTTGGGATCCGTCCGGGGTCATTTTGGGACTTTTTCGGGATCATTTGGGTTCCCTTCCGGCATCATTTTGGATGGTTTTCGGGATCCGTCCGGGATCCCGTGAGGGTAATTTCGGGACTATTAGGGGATCATTTGTAGACCTTTCCGGCATCCTATCTGGATGGTTTTCGGTATCCGTCCGGGATCCCGTCGGGGTCATTTCGGGACTTTTTCGGGATCATTTGGTGTCCCTTCCGGCATCATTTTTGGATGGTTTTCGGGATCCGTCCTGGATCCCGTGAGGGTAATTTCGGGACTATTAGGGGATCATTTGAGGACCTTTCCGTCATCCTATCTGGATGGTTTTCGGTATCCGTCCGGGATCCCGTCGGGGTCATTTGGGGACTTTTTGGGGATCATTTGGGGTACCTACCGGCATCATTTCTGGATGGCTTTCGGTATCCGTCCGGGATCCCTTCGGGGTCATTTCGGGACTTTTTCGGGATTTTTTGGGGTCCCTCCCGGCATCATTTCTGGATGGTTTTCGGGATACCGTCGGGGTAATTTCAGGGCATAATTTCTGGATAGCTTTAGGGATCCGTCCGGGATCCCATCAGGGTCATTTCGGGACTATTAGGCGATCATCTGATTATTTGAGGACCTTTCCGGCATCATTTCTGGATAGTTTTCGGGATCTGTACGGGAACCCATCGGGGTAATTTCGGAACTTTTTCGGGACTATTTCGTGATCATTTGAGAACCCTTTAGGGGTTATTTCAAGACTTTTTCTGTATTATTTCGGGATCATTTGGGGACCCTTCCGGCATCATTTCTTGATGGTTTGCCGGGTCCATCAGGGTCATTTCGGAACAATTTTGGGATCATTTGGGGACCCTTCCGAGGTCATTTCTGGATACGTCCGTGATGCCGTAGGAGTAATTTCGAGATATTTTTGTTACTTTTTCGGGATAGTTGTGGGACCCTTCCGGGATCATTTCTGTATGGTTTTCGCGATCCGTCGTGGATCCCCTCGGGGTCATTTCGGAACTTTTCTGGAGTATGTCAGGATAATTTAGGAACCCTTCCTGGATATTTTCTGGATGGTTTTTGAGATCCGTCCGGGAGCCCGTCAGGGTCATTTCGGAACTTTTCCGGGACTATTTCGGGATCATTTTGGTACCCTTCACGGATCATTTCTGTGTGGTTCTCTGGATCAGTCTAGAATTGTGTCGTCGTCATTTCGGGTTTTTTGGGACTATTCCGGGAACTTTTGGAGACCCTTCCGCGGCATTTCTGGACGGTTTTCGGGATCCGTCCGCGATATCGTCGGGGTCATTTCGTGGCTTTTTCTGGAAAATTTCGTGATCATTTGGGGATCCTATCAGGTTATCAGCACATTTAGATCTTTTTTTTACTAAATTACAAAAATAAAATACATTAGACAAAAATAATTTTTAAACAGATAACTTGATAAGCAGGCTAACGTGAATAGCCCATATATTTCATTTTCTCCTTGCGGACGGGGCCGCGGGTAAAGGCTAGTATACTATATATGACAAAGGATCTCTATGATTTTTCAGACAACAATATATGCTATATACGTAAGCATTCGGTGAAATTTGAAGCTTCTAGCTGTTAAAATGAGGCTAAAATTGCGAAAATATATCATATATATACTATATATATTAACTATATATACCACCATATATATACTATATATACCACCGATCTTTATGATTTTTTCAGACAACAATATATGCTATATACGTAAGCATTCGTTGAAATTTGAAGCCTCTAGCTCTTAAAATAGGGCAGTAATTACGAAAAGTTTTCTTATCTGAACAATCGGTTGTGGGGGATATATACTATATATACGACCGATCTCATCAATTTTTTTAGAAAACAATATGTGCAATATACGAAAGTATATGGTGAAGTTTGAAGCTACAATCTGTTAAATTGAGGAAAATATGACAAAAATCCTCTTTTTCTGAAAAATCGGTTGTATGGAGGATATATGCTATAGTGGTCCGATCCGGCCGGTTCCGACAAATGTCTAATCGGACACCCAAATACACCCGCTCACCAAATTTTATCAAGATATCTCAAAAATTGAGGGACTAGTTTGCATACAAACAGACAGACGGACAGACGGACATGGCTAAATCAACTCAGCTCTTCATCCTGATTATTTCGGTATACTTAATGGTGGGTCTATCTATTTTCCTTTAAGGACTTACAATTTTGGGTTTCGTGACGAAATTAATATACTATTTCATTTTCATGAAAGGTATAAAAAATTATTGTTCTGGCCTTGAGCTCGAATCGAACCTTGAGTCATTTATCAATAGGCCGATAAAAACAAAAACATGGCAGGTTGTCTGAAAAATTTTCTATTCCAAAAACAAAATACAATTTTTCAAATTTAGAAAAATTAAAAAATAACAATAATTATCATTAGAAATTAGTTCTTGCAAAGAATGTACGGTACGGCACAAATTATCGGGCAGTGTAATTTTGCCCTCTTCTTCGGGGTATGTACCATTTCCAATCTTTAGCAAAGTTTCGGAGAAGTTCTGCGCATTTATGTTGCCTCCGATTCGAGCGCGCATATTTTCTGTTAAATGCATTCTTTTAATATTGCACCATAAATATGAGCTCTTCAAACACGCTCGTATTTCATCTGCTCTTGTACGCGTGGTATGACCGGTAGTATATGCCGAAAATCTCCACAAAAGAGAAAAGTAACACCACCCATAACTTGGTCATTTTGACCTATATCCCTCAGCGTTCTGTCCACAGCTTCTACGGCTGTCCGGTTCGTCATGGTGCATTCATACCATATCCCTGATTAACGCGTGTAAAAGGTTTAAAATCTTAGCTAAAAGTATTTTATATTGTAGGTAAATTTATAGATTTTGGAGCAAATACATTTTGACCGATAACTCAGTTATCGATTAATTTATCGAAATATCACAAAATTCAAATGAAACCTGTGACCTTCCTCTATTGTTTGATGCCATATTGTACGCATATTTAGAGGTTTTAGGTAACCTCATTTAACCGATTATCGTAATATGGCAGCGTGAATATTTTTTTTGGTACGCCACTGTATCTACTCATGAATTTGATTTTTAATTTATATGAAATTGAAAAAAACTTTGCAAAGGCATTCTTTGATATTTGTTTGGAAACTAAGTGTATTTTCCTTCAGTTTTTCAAAAAAAAATCCTTAAAAGTAGCTTAATTATAGCTTAAACAACTATATCTTTTTTGTTTCTCACGCGATTTTAATGAAATAAGTTCTAGATTCCCTTCTGGATTACAGGCTATCCATCTGTGAAAGTCTCATAAAAATCCATTCGTTAGTTTCCGAGATTATCGATATCATACAGACAAACAGACAAACAGAAAAAAGTGGTGCGGATGGATTCTACGACATTCCAAACGTCAAGTACACTCATGTACAGACACGATTTTCTAGAGATTTATTATAGTATAGATTTGTTGTTGTGTTAAGTTTTTAATTTATTTATATTTACTTATTTTATAATTTGTGAGTTACCTGTTACACTTTATTTTATCTGGAATATTTTATTTAAAATTTTTATCATATATATATATTATATGTATATATAGTTTATATGGGTGATATAGGCCTACTGGGGAACCGGGCACCCAAAACTAACTTCGGTAACGCGCCAACTGCGTACCTCCCGGGTGTTGTGGAAAAAGCAAATTTTCAATTCAATTTCAAGGCGTTTCACCATAATTCAATGTCAATTTTATTTGATTTTACATATTTTTTATATTTTGTTTAAGGAGTTCCATACCAAAACGTAATTATTACATTTGAAATGTAATTTAAGGAAATACAATCAAAAAGTATAACGTCTTAGGTCAAAAACAAATTTTTAATGGAAACTTTAAGTAGGTTAGACCAGTTGGTTTTAAAAATAAAATAAAATAAAATAAAATGTCAGAAAACATCTCAATATTACTATCTGCAAATTAGACATCCCAACATTGGAATTCTCACATTAAATATCCGAGCATTAGAATATTCATATTCCCACAAATGATAAAATTAAATCGCCGAAAAAATTTAAGTGCATTTATTGCGTTTTGATATGGAACTGCTTATTCCCTTCATTTAATTTTTTGCACTTTAAGTACTTTAGTTTTATTTTTTCGTTTATTTTAAATTTGTTTAGAAAACTCTGCTTTCTTTTCCATTACATACTTTTTTTATATTTTTATTTTATTTTTATGAAGGTATCCTCTATTCTATTCGAAATTTTCGTTTTCGTTTACATATTACATATGTATTTATAATTAATTATAATTTAATTTAATTAATTATAAATACATATGTAATAGTAAAGCGCCAATAGCATATCTAACGGGTGGTGTGAAATAGGTTAAATTCCTTTAGCACATTTCTTCGTTCTTAACTAAAAATTCGTGTTTTTTGAATTATGACGCTATTGAAGTAAATGGGCGATATATGTATATGTAGTTTATATTGGTGATATAGGCCTACTGGGGCACCGAGCACCCAAAACTAACTTCGGTAGCGCACCAACGGGGACCTTCCGGGTGGTGTGGAAAAAGCTATTTTTCAATTCAATTTCAAGTAATGTCACCATAATTCCATGTCAATTTCATTTGATTTTACATATTTTTTATATTTTTGTTCAATGAGCTCCATACCAAAACGTTATAATTACATTTGAAAAGTTTGTAGAAAATTTAAGAAAATACAATCAAAAAGTACAACATCTTAGATCAAATTCAAAATTTTAATGAAAAATTTAAGTAATTTAGACCAGTTTTCTATATTTCCAATACTGGGTCCATAGACTGAGTTAAAAAAAATACAAGTTGGTCGAATCTCGACCACAGGCGATACTATTATAAATTAAAAAAGAGATACAACAATTTAAAATTTCGTCATATTTTGTAAGATTTCCCTAACATCTCCAAGAATCAATTAATTGTTTATGTTTATACACTGCTGAAAGCCCAAAATGCCCTCTTTCTGAAAACATATAAGTTTTGCTCGTTGGCTAAACAGAAATAAAGTTTTAGGCCAATATATGGATCAACTAATGGAAGAGAGGTAATGGACTAGACAAATTTTAGGCACCAATAAAAAATGTTACTCAAACTTCCCGGAAAAATGTTAGTAAACAGACCTATTTAACATCTGAAACCTTTTTAATTTCAAGGCGGGATCAATTTATAAAATTCCGCTTTTCCAAAGTTTTTTAATGCTAAATAAAAGTCTAAAATACATTTTATTAAAAGCAAAAGTATAGATCTAGTTTTAATAGCGCAACAATATAAAAAAAAGGGCGTTACATTTTGTTAGTAAAACATCCAAATTCACAAACCGATGAAACATTTCTTTGAAATTATGTGATGATTCGTGATGAAGCTTATTTGGGATTGGCCCACGTCTAAACAACCAATTGCATGAAAATTTTCTCTTGAAAAAGTATAGCAAAATGTTTTGTCAAAGCGGCGCTCATTTCATTTCATTAGAATTTCAACCAATACATCTTAATTTGTTTTTTGATGGAGTAAAATCTGTTTGTTCAGCTAATACAAGTAAGGGTGTCTAAGTTTGGGTGTAACCGAATATTATATACTCGGCGGCAGTTTGCATTGTACAGTTCATTTCAGATAAATTACTTTTTCGAATTTTGTTACTTAGGATTTATTTTTTTAGGGCTCTGGAAATGTTTTGCAGTGTTTGATCGGAGCAGGGTCGTGGCACCGCCCGTTAAAAAAATTCTCTTTATTTCCTCTTACCATAAAACTTGGTAAGTGAAATATCATTGACACAAATCTATTTTTCGCTAAGATATAGCGTATTATTCTACTCTACGACCCTTTTAAACATCTTTTATATAAAGTGGGCGTGGTCTTTAACCGATCCTTTATTACTAGAAATCCTGCTTTAAGGAAAATATGTGTACCCAATCTTATTACGATCCGTTGATTTGTTTCGAGTTATGGCTCCCGAAACATAGATAATTTTTTGGTAATAAAAAGGGGCGGTGACGCCTATTTTCAAAAAATTAAAATTTTTTCCTATATTCGTGTTCTAATTCCACTTGGGAAAGCTTTATCTTGCAAAGATATAGCTTATTTTATTCGTCCCCGACCCTTTTAAAAATCTTTTTCTATAAAAGTGGGTGTAGTCCTTCACCGATTTCGTAAATTTTTCTTCGAAACATTCTCTATAGTAAAGGCAACCTCTCTGTCGAATTTTTTCATTTTTATCAGGAATCTCAATATCAGTCCACACATCAAATTTCAACATTCTAGATCAATTATTTACTAAATAATCAGGTTTTATATGTTTTCCAAAATGTTGTATATTGTAAAAAATTTAGGGAAATTCCTCTTATTTCAAACCTTCTGCTAACGTTCGAATCGCTAAACTGTTGAATAAATAACGCCAATATTCATTAATGCAAAATGGGCTTTATTAGACTACTTTGAGGGTACTTCACAATAACACTTATACTTCACAACCAATAGCGTGCTTAAATCAAACTGATTACTGACTACTCAGCTTGCGCTGCTTTTATACTCTCCGTTGCTTCATTCGCATATTTCTACTAAAGTCTAGACGTTTCGCTTTCTAGAACTGCTGTATCTCCTGCTTGGTAATTGAGCTTATAATGTTTCTCCATATGCGTTTGTATGAGTAACACTATGAGTAACACATCGGCTGATGACTACATCTCTATGTGAGTTATCTCTTCGTTGCCTTGTATGTATGTGGGTAAATGATGATTGATTTGATGTACACAAGAGTGGCAGCTTGCTTTATTGTTGTTGTGCCTTTATTTAATAATCTTAGTGATGTGAGTATCACTTAGTGATGCTAATATTCGTCACAATATGTAAAGAGTGGGCGTCGTTACCATCCAATTTCCCTCATTTTTAATATCGATGGGAGATGAGCGCCAAGGAACCCTATTTATTTCGATTCGTTTATGCCGTTACGGTATGTTACCTAAATTTAATATACTCTGTGTGAAAAGCACGCTGAGTATAAAAAGATTGACTTGTATAGCTTTAACTTAAATTTAGATGTTGTGTTGTTATATCAAATTCCTGGAATCTTGAATAAAAAGTTGTTTGTTTATTTTTTATTCACATGACTCAATTAGGTATAAATAGCGCCCACAAAATTTATCTCGGTGTACTTAATACTTAAAAAGTGATAGAAAACGTTTTAAACTAATATGAGTCCACGAAATCATTTCACGCTGCTGTTCGTCCTTTTGAACTATACGAATGCGCAATTTCGTGTTTTCGTGTTCGGACTCATATTAGTTTAAAACTTTTTCTAACACTTTTTAAGTATTAAGTACACCGAGATAAATTTTGTGGGCGCTATTTTTACCTAATTGAGTCATGTGAATAAAAAATAAACAAACAACTTTTTATTCAAGATTCCAACGCTTTTATTTAATTGTCTGATCAAAGCCCTAGATTGATGAGGAGTGTGATGACTTGTACATAGGACCTATCTAAATATTTTCTAACTTTTAGTATTATTATTACTTCATGTAAGTATTGTATAAAAGCGTTTAACTAAAATTTTTTTTTATAATTATTTTCTTTTCAAGTTTTTAGTCTTCATTTAACTGTTTATTATTTCTGATTCCATTTACTTCATTTAGTGACTCATTATTGCAAGGACCGTTTTCTGACGATTTGTTACAATCTAAGTCCTCAAAACATATGTATAGTGACGAATATTAGCAACACATCATAAATCAATCATTATGTCTATACATATGTCCATACAAGCAGCGGAGAGCAACGCACAAAAAATTGCTGTATATCTGAGATACTCTCAAAAGTAGCCAAAAATGTGTGCAGGTATCACACACATATACACGCGCATATGAGAAGCTATAAACGTAGTTATAGCTGGTAATTGTATAGCTGGTAACTAACTAGTAAATTCTAGAGATAGAACCGCCTAGAAATATGCCAACGATGAAACCAAACAGTATAAAAGCAGCAACAGTTGAGGCACGACAAGTCACTTTGATTTAAGTCCGCTATCTGTCGAGTAGTTGAAGTGTTATTAATAAAGGCCATTTTGCATTATTGAATAGTGGAGTTATTTATTCAACAGTTTAGTGATTCGAACGTTAGTAGAAGGTTGCAAATAAGCAGAATTTCAGTAAATTCGTTACAGTATTATGTGTTCCAAATATGAGCCAAATCGGACCACAGATACGCTTTTTGTGAATATCTCGATCCTTGCGCCACCTAGCGGCGATTTTTTTCATAAGTCGCTTTCTATTCTTGTATGTATTATGTGTTCCAAATATGAGCCAAATCGAACCACAAATACGATTTTTGTGAATATCTCGATCCTTGCGCCACCTAGCGGCGATTTTTTCTTATTATTGCATTGTCATCGGGTTCTGAACTATATTCCAAGTTTCAAGCTTGTAGCTTATCAGGAAGTTATTTAAATTTCAATTACAAAATTCGTTCACAACGGCCGTGCAGCCTGTCAAGTCAACCTAAATAAAACCGTTTAAAAAGGCAATTCCGGTAGCAAATAATTTAATTTTCGTTAATGGTTGGTAAAACAAAGTAGGTTGGATATTTCGATCGGTTATCAAACGCTCTTCGTAATAGACTTATGTCACAAGCCGGGTCAAATAAAAATTATGCCGATCGTGTACATTACTGAATACAGAATTTTTGCCTTTTGGAATTTTTACAAAGCTTGCCATTGATAGAGCCAATGCGATGGCCGGCGAAAAAATGTATTAAAATTAAAATGTATACATTTAGCACATACAACGTACAGACATACATACATCAATGAACTCAAGGAATTCCATATTTTCTATGATCGTGCCTGTTAGTTAGTGGCTTTATTCATACCATAGATAAAGAGTTCCAATCAAGAAAGTTGGTCTGCCGTTTTAATATCATCTAACTTAGGGACACTTTAAGCCCATTTTCTTAAGCTTTTATTTACTTTCACTTGGCTGTTGTCTGTAATCAAATCTTGCAAGTTAAATTTGATACACTTTCCGGTATCCGATTGAGCTGAAATTTTGCACACATGTATAACTCCGATGACAATGCAATATTACTTTGCGAGAATTCGATAAATTAATCGATAACAGAGTTTTCGGTAAAGATTTGTATTCACAAGGAAAAAGCCTAAGACCTTAAGAACGCAGGTAACTTCGCTGTGTATGTGTTTGCAACAAACGTAGAAGTTAGGCAGTTATCACTAAATGTTGCATACTTTTCTGCGCACTTGATTTTGTTTTACAGATTTTTGGCGATGGAACAGAGCAGAGATCTGCAATGAGTAGTTGTAAACTGAACGCGACATAGGCAAAGTCACAATAAAATATGATTTTAAGTTAGTTAACACTCGAATAGAAGAACTTGACTGTTCAAAGTTGACTTCGAAGAAACCTTGTAATGTTGATGCATTAAAAGAAATGGGTAGGATGAGAAACGTTACAAATAACTAAATAAAGATTACATAACTAATTTAAACAATATTTTACCCTACTAAAAATTAAAAAAAAATTCATATTTAAATTAATTTAAGAAAAAAAATTATTAAATTATTAAATTTAAAAAACTTTTCTAAGGACAGTCTTCTGTTACTTGTTAATAAAACGTTAAAAAAATTTGTTTGCTTCATTCTATCTACATCTTCTATAAAAATAAATTCTGTGTGTGTGTTCGCTATGGAAACGTATTTCCCACACTTCAATCATCACGAAATTTTGGATATAAATTCCTTCGATCAAAACGGAGGTTTTTCATATTTCAAAATTAAGAATTTAAAATTATTTTTTTTTGCTATGCGAACGAGCAATCTTAGCTCCCAAAAATGATCATGTCTACAAAATCAATGATCGCATTCAAAACCAAATTCCTGGTGAAGTCACGAAATATAAATCGATAGACACTGTTACAGATGAAGATCAAATTGTGCATTATCCAATTGAATTTCTAAACTCTTTAGAACCACCTGGAATGCCTGCGCATATATTAACTTTGAAAATTGGCTCACCAATCATGCTTGTTCGGAATTTAGACCCACCAAAATTGTGCAATGAAACCAGACTTTGTGTTAAGAAATTAATGTCGAATGTAATCGAAGCAACAATCATCAACGGTAAAAGCAAATGTGAAGATGTGCTCATACCACGGATCCCAATGATTCCTACAGATTGGCATTCAATTTTAAGCTCTTATAGTTTCCTGTACGCCTTGCTTTTGCAATTACAATCAACAAAGCACAAGGACAATCGTTGTTGTTGTTGTAGCGATAAGGTTGCTCCCCGAAGGCTTTGGGGAGTGTTATCGATGTGATGGTCCTTTGCCGGATACAAATCCGGTACGCTCCGGTACCATAGCACCATTAAGGTGCTAGCCCGACCATCTCGGGAACGATTTATGTGGCCACATTAAACCTTCAGGCCATTCCCTCCCTCCCTACCCCCAAGTTCCATGAGGAGCTTGGGGTCGCCAGAGCCTCGTCTGTTAATGAAACAGGATTCGCCGCGGATAGGTGAGGTTGAGAATTGGGTTTGGAGAAGCTATATATTGCGCTGGCAACCAGAAAGGTTGCGCTACACAGCCCCTTAAATCTGGTATTTTAGTCGCCTCTTACGACAGGCATACCTACCGCGGGAATATTCTGATCCCCTAACCCGCTGGGGCCACAAGGACAATCGCTTACTGTTGCAGGATTAAATTTAGAGAGTCCATGCTTTTACCATGGCCAGCTATATATTGCTTGCTCTAGAGTTGGACTGCCAAAAAATTTGTTTATCTTTGCACCGAACGAAGAAAGCAAAAATATTGTGTACCCATATGAATTACAATAAGATGCAATAATAAAATGTTTTAAACGAAAATTTCACCAAATATGCGTACAAAATTCAATTTACAGAACAATAAACTAAATTATCAACAAACAAAACAGAAAAAATAACGCAACACTTATTTTATCTCGGACGTTATAACGTACGCCAGGTATAGCTAGTATATAATAAAAAATATTAATAACAAAAATATTATTATTAAAATCCAAAAGTTTAAGAAACAACGCATAATTTGATGATGTAATCGGCATATATGTATACTTAAAACATTTCATCCCAAGTCTGAAGGGCCCATTACTCATACTTAGCATAGACTTGACTTGACTTGAGAACTTTCACTTACAGTTCTGTTAAATGAACATTGCACGTCACTGATTACTCAAAACTTGGCATCACTTAACTTGACTTAGAAGTCTGTTCAATTTTGATTTTCTATGTAAGTTCTAAGTGACGTTTACATTTCGAGATGCCATTTGTTTGTTTCCATTTCATTTTGACATTTTGTCATACATTGACATTTATTTAAAAATAAATTTCAAAGCTGAATTACCTTTGCGTAAGTAAATGGAAAACCGAAAGGAAGGAAAAATAAGAGCTAAAAAATAGATAAAAACTACGACTACTTGAGAGCTTGTGCCAAATGTTGTCTGTAAATAATAAATAAATACATAAATAAACATTGTATTGCACACAGTGGCGTAATGAGATTTTCTTGCGCCCGGCGAAAATATTTTTTTTGCTGAATGAACGTTTGCAGCTAGCAATTGATACTGCGATAGTCAAGAGTATTTGAAGTGCCACTCGCAAGTTTGGGAAAACATCTTCTCCATACGAGATTATAAAAGTAAGTAATTCTAGGTTCAATTTCTTTTCTACTTCGAAGTAATATTTTGCAGTCACATATTTCCATAAATAGTTCTGTTCCATCGAAATATGTATTGTAAAATTCACCCAAGTTCTTACAATTTCTTTCTAAGTCGTTACTATCTACTACTGTTTACTACTGTTTAATAAATTTCCAACGTCTAAGAGAAATCCAAACCTAAAATTAAGGTAATTTAGTCGTGTAAATCTTGTACGTATTTCTTGTTGGAGACGACCGAGAACACTTTCATAACGCGAGAAAGTTCATGTTCTGCGGAAAGACCATCTCTAGCCGATTATCTGGGCATTTTTCAGCGCCTTTTTACAAGTTTTACTATACCAATATCCCATTTTTCACAAAGATACTTCGCTTTTTCTATTGCTTTTTCACAGAGAGTGTCTCGAATTTCGGATAGTTCAGTCGCTAATGATTTAAGATCATGATAGGCTTCTCTAAAATTCATCCCAGGATCTTGTAATCTGAGCTGCACACGATAATTCCTCTTGAGATTTCATACCAGAAATGAACTAATGTTTTGAAACTAAAATTTGGTATATTTTGCAACAGAACTGTAGCTTCGCTTCTGGTGTTATTCTCTTCTGCTAATTGTTCTAAGTGTTCTAGTACATTCTCTAGCCTATCGACGACTACGCTAACCGCTTTAATTCTGGCTCTGTTTCATATTCACGTTTGACAGTTTTTGTTAATAGATAATATATTTTAATAATTCCCATCGTAATGTTTTACGTGAGAAAAAAAGATATATGGGGAAATCCGCCAAACTTTGTTTTTTTTTGGAGAAAAAAAATTTTTTTTGAAACATGGTATCACGCAAATACCTTTTTGTTAGGAACATTGAGGGGTAAATTGGAGCTATAGTGCATCGCCGTTACTCGTCTTACATAATGCCTCAAAAGATATAGTCAAAAGATCGAGCAAAATATATATAAATTGAGGTCGCAATGTTAAATATACATTTATTTCAACACTTCTGTACCGATTATATCGAAATTTGAACAAAATATGGAGATATGTGCAGCTGTTAGCTATGTAAAATTTTTTTTGATACTCGAGACCCGGTTTTGTAGATATCGGTAAAAATATAAAACCGAATAACCGCCAAATATTTTTTACTGCAAAGTTTGCAACACATTTATTTTAACACCTTTCTACCGATTCGTTTGAAACTTTAAAAACATATAGATATGTAAAGGAAGTATGTTTAGGTAAAAACGTTTTAATACCCGAGATCCGGTTTTGGAGATATTGGTAAAAATATAAACCTGAAAAACCTTAAATTTTTTTACTTATTTAAACACTTCTTAACCGATTGTGTTATCAGGATGTACATATCTATGTGGGGTATATTTAGGTAAAATTTTGTTGATACCCCAAAACCGGCTTTAGAGATATCGGCAAAAATATGAAACCGGGTAACCGTCAAATATTTCATACCCGTTTGTTAATTTTTTCTCTACACCACAGTAGTATACCATCAATTCAATATTCACGCAATGAAAGTTATTGATGCTTGTTCATGGGGCAAATATACGAAATTTTCGCCAAAAATTGGCAATCGTCAAAAAGTGTAGAATTAATTTGTGTACCAAATTTGTGTTTCTTTTCATTTACTTTTAAATAAAACCTGGTTAAAAAAAAATTTTTTTTCTACACTTTTTGACGATTGCCAATTTTTGTCGGAAATTTCGTATATTTGCCCCATATACAAACATCAATAACTTTCCTTGCGTGAATATTCCAAGATGAGGCAGTTGATGGTATACTACTGTGGTTTAGAGAAAAAATTAATAAACGGGTATAAAGTGATAAAATTAAAATTGTAGCTGTGCCCACAGAAAAACATGCTCCTGAAAAAAATTTACGCAACCAAGTGCTTCCACTTTTCTGCCCCTACCTTCAAAACTGAAAGGGCACATCGAATTTAGAAGCCCCAGGTATTTTTAGTCCCTGATAGGCTATTATCGTGCATAATCCAAATTTCAATACTCAGTTACCTCAAAAAGCTATAAGCAAAAAACTGTCAATATTGAAAATGACAAAAAAAGTATCGCTACTTTGATTGATGATAGTTTTGAGTATTGGAGGGGCACATAAATTTTGCTCATACTTTTAGAATCGTCGTCTCAGTTCAAGTTCCATAACGTTTCAGCGATGCCTCAAAGTTTTATCGAAAAAATTAAAAAAAAATCAAGGGTATCGCTTGAAAAAGTGTACAAATCGACGTTTTTTACGTTTCGAAGTTCTGCAAAAACTTACTATCAACTTAACTTATCTTGATTTTTAAAATCATCAGATCGGATAGTCAAAAGGTCAAACTTAATGCCCTTGTACTTTTTTCTGGCCTTAAGTTTTTTGCCCGCGTGTAAAACCCGAGTATCCAAAAGTAAAAGTTTTTGGGAATTGCCCATATGCTTTCAATTATTCCACAAACTGTGGCAAGTGTTTCGAATATATGCGTGCATTTTTTAGTATAGAAATTTTTTTCCAGAAATCAGTTATAATAAAAATACAAATTATCCAGGCGCCCCCCTGTGAGTAGCGCCCGGTGCAAGATCCCCTCCCCCCCCTCACTACGCCACTGAGTGCACACGAATTGAACCATTTTTATATTCAGTATATAGTATATTAACTTTGGTACATAACGGTTGGTTGTACAGTAGGGCGGGTCGATTTAAAAATCGCTCATTGCTCTGTGAAAATCGTATTCTGGGGATCAAAATAAGAAACTTTGCCGAAGGAACCATACCTCTAAAACGAATTCTGATGTCCCCCCCCTTTGGGTCGAACTTTTGGGTAGGGGCAATTTCAATTCTACCTGCTGTGTCTTGTGGTGGCTTAAAAAAAACAACACAAGCAATTTTACGATCTGCAATTGTGTCACAGTGATACCTTCATTTTTTAAAACGGTTGAATAAAAAACCCACACAACTATGTTTTCGACATGCAAATGCATCACAGTGATGCCTTGGTTTTAAAAGGGGGTTGTAAAAATGCTAATTTCTAATAATTTTTTTCAATTTCTTTTCTATTACTAAGTTAAATTAATTTTTTCATTTACATATGTTCTGACTAAATAAATTTCTAAAGAGAAAGATAAACTCCAAAAAGAAAAAACATAGGTATTTCAAAGTGGGATTTTTCAAAATTTGCCCCTACGACCCAAAGGAGGGGACATCAGAATTCGTTTTAGAGGTATGGTTCCTTCGGCAAAGTTTCTTATTTTGATCCCTAGAATATGATTTTCACAGAGCAATGAGCGATTTTTTTGCCTCCACACAAATCGACCCGGCCTATTGTACAGGTATAAAGTAATCGAGATAGATATAGACTTCCATATGTCAAAATAATCAGTATCGAATAAAAATTTGATTGAGCCATGTCCGTCCGTCCGTCCGTCCGTCTGTACGTTAACACGATAACTTGAGTAAATATTTACATATCTTCACCAAATTCGGTATACGGGCTTATCTGGACCCAGAATAGATTGGTATTGATAATGAGCGAAATCGAACAATAACCATGCCCACTTTTTTGATATCAAAAATTTAGAAAAATGGAAAAAATGAGATGATCAAAAACGAATACCGTTAAGTTTATAAAATTTGGTATGTTGATTGGTTTTATGACGCAAAACATATTCCAAAAAATGTTGGAATATGGGCGTGCCACCGCTTACTTGTGATAAAATCAATTATACAAATATTATTAATCATAAATCAAAACGGTTAAACATATCATAAGTTAATTCCGCAGAGAGCTTGCCCTTACTATAACGTATGCTTCGAAGTAAAAGAAACAAAGTCGGTTAAGGACCACGCCTACTTTTATATTAAAGATTTTTAAAGGTGTAGTGGACGAATAAAAAAAGAGCTTTATATGAAAGATATTTCTTTTCCCAAGTAGAATTATAACAAGGAATAGGAAAAGATTTAAGTTTTTGAAAATGGGCGTGGCACCGCCCCTCTTATTACTAAGCATATTTCTATGTTTCGGGACTCATAACTTGAAGAAAAAATAGGACATCGTAATGAAATTGGGTAAACATATTTTCCTTATAGCAGGAAATAGTTTTAGGAAACGTGGACGGGATTGGCTAAAGACCACGACCATTTTTATATAAAACATGTTTAAAAGGGTCGTAGACTAGAATAATAAGCTGCATCTTAGCGAAAAATAGTTTTATATTAATGATATTTCACTTACCAAGTTTTATTGTAAGAGGATATTGGGAGACATTTTTTTTTAATTTATCTGAAATGAACTGTACAACTAAAGCTCACGCTGAGTATATAATGTTCGGTTACACCCGAACTTAGACATCCTTACTTGTTTTTTCTTTAACTGAATTTGTTCTCATTGACAGAACATTTGTTCATATTTTCAAGAAAATAGTGTCAGTTCAAGCACAAAGTTGTTGTACTAAGAACTCTTCGTACATTTTTCAAGAATAAAATGTAAGAACAAGAAAAGCTTGAATTGAATCCGGTGGTGCTGGATTTTAGAACAACGTTTTTCTCTGAGTGTATTTAACATTAGAGAAATATTATGATTTTTTATTAGAATTCTAATGTACTTATCTAGTGCATCTCTAGTTGAGAACTACATAGATTAGAGAACTAGGTTAGAATTCGATTATTCTGTTTTCCCTACAAATTGGCGCGATGGCGATGGGCTTTTTTAGATCGACTCCGAATGGCAGATGCATTTTCGCTGAGAAGCTTTTCATGCCAGAAAAACACTCGGAGTGTTTTCCAAATCACTTCCGAGATGCGAACACGATTACAAAAACTGTTGTTTCCAAATTATTCATGTTATTTTGTCCGAAAATAGAACCCACGACCACCACACCACCAATTAGAAATTGAGGTTAGAGTTCTATTAGAACTTTAACCCTTTTCGCAAATCGTCTTCTAACTTTCGGTGGGAATGATAGTAAACACATTATTGAGCGCCATCGAAAGACCACCTAGCACAATTGCGTTAATATAATAGGCTAGGAATACATAAATTTTAAATATAAGCAGAAATAACTTATGTGGCGTCAGTTTTCATTAAAAACAAAACCCAAAGTTATTTAGGGCGTTCCAATGAGCCATTCAGCTCTGGATCACGATCAAATCTCATTTGAAAGATCCAGCGACGCTCGAGTTGCATCATCTACTTACATCAATCAAAAGAAACATACAAAGCAGATTCAAGGAGTTAGCAGTCTCCAACTCAAACTCCTTACACAACTGCAAGATAACTAAGAGAACCTGTTCGATTTACAATAATAGGAGAACATACGACCTGATTTCAAATAAATTTAGATGTTTAAAAAGAGATGCAAAGTTTAATATAATAAATTTAGTTAAAGAATTTATAGATCACGTCTTTTAGGTGTTTGTTGTTTGTCGGCAAAAATACAACTCAACTCTCGCTGCTTATTCATCTCTCCGTGCTGCCACCAGTTTGTCTCGTTCGCTGCTAACTATCAGAGATGCCAAACTCCTTTCCACAGGAGAAGGGTCTACGGTATACTTTACTGATCCGGAAAAAACCGATCCTACAAGCTCCGAGATCACTCTAGCGTTTTTCATGCAATAGTAACATTGGAAGAAAATAGCTTCAACTGCAGCCGCGTCAAATTTTATGTCGACAGCCAAGCAGCAATTAAGACAATAATCTCGCATATCACAGCATATAAAAGTGTGTTAGAGTGTAAGCAATCCCTGGGGAAAATCGGGATAGGGAGAAGCATAAATTCTACATTGGGTACTAGGAAATAAGGTAATTGATGGGAAAAGACAAGCGGATGTACCAGCTAAAAAGGGCGTATCACAACCTAACCTAACCATCCATGTCAATGCAGTGTTGTGTCTTTTACACAATTTAATCTTAACGCTACGGTTTTTACAGTTAGAAACAAAAAATAATAATGAATATTAATGGAACTGATTCAAGATCATTTAAAAATAAAAGTATTTCAGGGGAGTATTGGAGCCCTTTTGAGGAATCCAGCATATTATTCCTTCTAATTATCACTGTGTGGTTATCTCCGCAAACATTTGATGGGAGTATTTAAAGATCATTTTCTGGACGGTCTCGGTACTGTTGTCAAGATCATATATTGGTATATCAAAATAGCTTTATGTATTGGCTAGTTTTACGAATATGTGAAAGGTGAACACACGTTTAAATCCATAACAACTTAACGTCTCATTAATACTTAAGGCAAGACCTTGATTATGTCAGTCCACTTAAGTTGTAAGTGTTGTTGCTCAAAATTTGGTGCACTGCTCCCAACTCTAGCTTTGTACCAGTGTACCATGGAATATTTTCAGCTTGAAAACACATACAACTAATTAAGTGTTTGCACTTTTCATTAAAAATACATTCATTGTACACGGTATTAACTTAATAACACAATTCAACTGTGCAAATACACATGGGCAAGTCCTTGGTAACGGCGCACGCATTTCAACCTGCATAAAAGAGAACACGTGCAGCTAGTTGGACCTTATCAGCGCGGCTTCAATAAAAAAATATTATAAATACGAACGGTGTGCTTGAAAAAACTGTTCTTGAAACAAGCCCATCGGTTACGAGCTAAGAAGAAACGTATTTAACAGACTTTTGTCAACGAATGTTCTTAATTTTGAACTTGTTTTGTTCGTTTCAGAACGATTTTTTCTCGAAGTGTATGACATTGAAATTATATACTTTGCCAGACATACCTCCAGTTTCAGGTCTAATCCAGTAAACAAAATCTGCATACCTGGAATTTCGAATATGCCCTCAAAGTACGGGCTAAGGGGCCAAAACCCCCTTTTCATAAGCGGAGACATATACTGGTATATAACTATCCCTCTGTTTATTCTTCTATAAAGTTTTAGGCCATTCAATAGAGCACGTGCTTCTATCGATGTACAAATGTTAGTTTCATAGAAGAAATAGAACAAAAGTACAAAATAATCAAACTCTAAAGAGGCCATATATATTTATGCGCTGAAAAACGCACGACTATAATAAATCCATTGAAATTTGGATAAGATATTCCCATTTAACCATTTCTAGTTGATAAACATATATATAAAAATATTTTTTTCAAGAAGATAAGATTTACAAGAAAAATGCAAGCTCGTTTGTACTGATTTTATTTCTTCTTTAAAATTCATATCTTGTTGGAATCAGAACTGATTTTAGATTTTCCTCAGATAATCCTTTGTATATATAAATTAAAAAGGAGATACAACAATTTAAAGTGTCGTCATATTTTGTAAGATTTCCCTAACATCTCCAAGAATCAACTAAGAGTTTATACTATTCTGAAAGCCCAAAATGCCCTCTTTCTGACAACATATAAGTTTTGTTCGTTGGCTAAACAGAAATAAAGTTTTAGGCCAATATATGGATCAACTAATGGAAGAGAGGTAATGGACTAGACAAATTTTAGGCACCAATAAAAAATGTTACCCGAACGAAAAATGTTAGTAAACAGACGTATTTAACATCTGAAAGCTTTTTAATTTCAAGGCAGGATCAATTTATAAAATCTCTCTTTTCCAAAGTTTTTTTAATGCTAAATAAAAGTCTAGACTAAATTTTATTAAAAGCAAAAGTATAGATCTGGTTTTAATAGCGCAACAATATAAAGAAAGGGCATTATATTTTGTTATTAAAACATTCAAGTTCGCAAAACCGATGAAGCATTTCTTTGAAATCATGTGATGATTCGTGATGAAGCTTATTTGGGATTGGCCCACGTCTAAACAAACAATTGCATGGAAATTTTCTCTTGAAAAAGTATAGCAAAATGTTTTGTCAAAGCGGCGCTCATTTCATTTCATTAGAATTTCAACCAATACATCTTAATTTGTTGTTTTGATGGAGTAAAATATGTTTGTTCAGCTAATTACATAAACAAGTAAGGGTGTCTAAGTTTGGGTGTAACCGAATATTATATACTCGGCGGGAGTTTGCGTTGTACAGTTCATTTCAGATAAATTACTTTTTCGAATTTTGTTACGAGGGATTTTTTTTGAGGCTCCGGAAATGTTTTGTAGTGCTTGATCCGAACAGGGGCGTGGCACCGCCCGTTAAAAAAAATATCTCTCAATTTCCTCTTATAATAAAACTTGGTAAGTGAAATATCATTAATACAAAACTTTTTTACGCTAAGCTTATTATTCTAGTCTACGACCCTTTTCAACATCTTTTATATAAAAGTGGGCGTGGTCTTTAACCGATCCATTTTACTAAAAATATTTCCTGCCGTAAGGAAAATATGTGTACCCAATCTTATTACGATCCGTTGATTTTTCTTCGAGTTATCGCTCGCGAAACATAGAACAATTTTTGGTCATAAAAAGGGCGGTGCCACGCCTATTTTCAAATATTAAACTTTTTTTTCCTTTTTCGTGTTATAATTCCACTTGGGAAATGAAACGCCATTGATATAACACTTTTTTTTGCAAAGATATAGCTTATTTTATTCGTTCACGACCCTTTTAAAAATCTTTTTCTATAAAATTGGGCGGGTCCTTCACCGATTTCGAAACATTCTTTATAGTAAAGGCAACCTTTCTGTTTTATCAGGAATCTTAATATCAGTCCACACATCAAATTTAAACATTCTAGATGAATTATTTACTAAATAATCAGGTTTTACGTGTTTTCCAAAATGTTATATATGTAAAGGGTGGGCGTGGTTACCATTTAAATTAAAATGTTCCTTTGCTATATCAAATTCCTGAAATCTTGAATACAAAGTTGTTTGTTTATTTTTTATTCACATGACTCAATTAGGTATAAATAGCGCCCGCGAAATTAATCTCGGTGTATTTAATACTTAAAAAGTGATAGAAAAAGACTTAAACTAAAATGAGTCGACGCAATCATTTCACGCTGCTGTTCGTCCTTAGCTGCCTTTTAAACTATACGAATGCGCAATTTCATATTATAAATGGCGAAGATATACCAATAGAGAAAAGCCCACATTCGGTAGCAATATTTAGTGATGGGGACTATCGTTGCATTGGTGCCTTAGTCAATATGAATTATGTGGTTACAGCTGCGCATTGCGTAAAAAATGAAGAACAGGATAAACGCGTCGTTGTAGATTGTGTTACCGATTTACGTCACAGATGCAGCAGATCCGAAAGAAGAAGGGGGCAACGTACCAACCAACGCAAAAATAGACGTAATCACTAAATATTGCTACTGAATGCGGGCTTTGCTCAATTGGTATATCTCGGCCATTTATAACACGAAATTGCGCATTTTTATAGTTTTAAAGACAGCTAAGGACAAACAGCAGCGTGAAATGATTGCGTCGACTCATTTTAGTTTAAGTCTTTTTCTACCACTTTTTAAGTATTAAATACACCGAGATTAATTTTGCGGGCGCTATTTATACCTAATTGAGTCATGTGAATAAAAAATAAACAAACAACTTTGTATTCAAGATTCCAGGAATTTGATAAAACAAAACAACATCTAAATTTACGTTAAAGCTATACAAAGTCAATCTTTTTATACTCAGCGTGCTTTGCATACAGAGTATATTAATTTTGGTAACATAGCATAACGGCATAAACGAATCGAGATAAATAGGGTTCCTTGGCGCTCATCTCCCATCGCTATTAAAAATGAGGGAACTTGGATGGTAACAAAGCCCACTCTTTACATATTGTGACGAATATTAGCATCACTAAGTTATACTCACATCACTAAGATTATTAAATAAAGGCACAACAACAATAAAGCAAGCTGCTCCTCTGGTGTACATCAAATCAATCATCATTTACCCACATACATACAAGGCAACGAAGAGATAACTCACATAGAGATGTAGTCATCAGCCGAAGTGTTACTCACAGTGTTACTCATACATACGCATATGGAGAAACATTATAAGCTCAATTACCATGCAGGAGATACAGCAGTTCTAGAAAGCGAAACGTCTAGACTTTAGTAGAAATATGCGAATGAAGCAACGGAGAGTATAAAAGCAGCACAAGCTTAGTAGTTAGTAATCAGTTTGATTTAAGTACGCTATTGGTTGTGAAGTATAAGTGTTATTGTGAAGTACCCTCAAAGTAGTCTAATAAAGCCCCTTTTGATATTGGCGTTATTTATTCAACAGCTTAGCGATTCGAACGTTAGCAAAAGCTTTGGAATAAGATGAATTTCCCTAAATTCGTTACAATATATAACATTTTGGAAAACACATAAAACCTGATTATTTATTAAATAATTCATCTGCAATGTTGAAATTTGATGTGTGGACTGATATTAAGATTCCTGATAAAAATTAAAAAAATCGACAGAGAGGTTACCTTTACTATAAAGAATGTTTCGAAGAAAAATTGACGAAATCGGTGAAGGAATACGCCCACTTTTATAGAAAAGGATTTTTAAGAGGGCTGTGAACGAATAAAATAAGCTATATCTTTCCAATAAAAAGCTTTATATCAATGATGTCTCATTTCCCAAGTGGAATTATAACACGAAAGTTAAAAAAGTTAAATTTTTGAAAATAGGCGTGGCACTGCCCCTTTTTTCGACTAAAAAATTGTCTATGTTTCGGGAGCCGTAATTCGAAGAAAGATCAACGGATCGTAATAAAATTGAGTACACATATTTTCCTTAAAGCAGGAAATATTTCTAGTAAAAATGGATCGGTTAAAGACCACTTTTATATAAAACATATTTAAAAGGGTCGTAGACTAGAATAATAAACTACATCTTAGTTTTATTGTAATAAAAAATTAAGAGCCATTTTTTAACGGGTGGTGCCCCGCCCCTGTTCCGATCAAACACTACAAAACATTTCCAGAGCATCAAAAAAAAACAAATCCCTCGTAACAAAATTCGAAAAAGTAATTTATCTGAAATGCTCCTTACAATTCAAACTCCCGCTGAGTATTAGGTTACACCCAAACTTAGAGATCCTTAGGTTAGGTTAGGTTAAG